>BJBW01016574.1:8850-29212 GCA_004320125.1 Scolopax mira
TAGTAGTGGATTGGTGTTGTTTTGGGTGTGGTGGGGGGGTTGTGGGGTGGTTTTTTTGTTGTTGTTTGTTTGTGGTTTGGTTTTTTTGGTTTTGTCTTGTTTGGTTTTTTCATTGGTTGGACTAGATGATCTTCCAACCTAGATCACCCTTCCAACCTAGGTGATTCTGAGATATGTAGATAGGTGCTGTGCGTTGGCAGATTGTTAGACTAGCCTTCATGATTTATCAAAGATAATTTTATTTGTGATATTTAGGCTTCAACAGCAGCAACAGGCACAGCACATGAATCTGAAAATCCCTATCTGCATTTTTTGATGCCTTTCAAACCTTAGCCTTACAAGCCAAAGTGAGGCTGACCCAACCTTGGTTAGGGTTGAGGCACAAACACCTTAAATCCAGACTAAGTCCAGGTACCTCTTTTTTTCAACTTCATTAAGCTTTTGGTTTTAGTCAACAGTGAATTGCAAAATCCTGTGCTTAAAAGTGTCATTTGTCCGGAGTAAATATTGTCAAGTTAAGGTCTGTGTAATTATCTGAGGGTTAGAAATTACGGATTTGGAAGAAAGGGGGGACTACTGGGCAGGTAGGTTTTTATACAGTTGACAGCTGTCTGAGTGACTGAGACACTAATAACGTTAGAGGTGATCTCTGCTGGGTTGGATTATTGAGCATCACATAGTTAAGATGACTGGAATCTCATCATAAATGTAATTTGTCTCACAGCTATTGCCATGCCGTATGTGGTAGTGGAGTAGAGAACATTACGCTTGCCTCTAATTCAGTGAGAGTCACAATAGATAAATTGGAGGTCAAAAAGGCCTTTTGGGAGAGCTCTTGCTGAAAAGGGTTATATAAATGTAAAGTAGTATTATTATTATTTATGAGCAGATTGAGTCAAATGTCACGTTGGATGCATTTCATCAATCTGAGATTAGACATGAGCCTGTAGCTCAGCAACAGTTCAGTGATACAAACCGATAAGAGGAATGTTTTACCAGGCTAAACAGAAACTCAAATAAAATAGCAAGCAGTTCTTTACAACAGCTCTCCCATTCAGTGATAGTTCTGAGGTTTGGCATTTGGAGCAGCAGGTGGGGCGGCCACCGAGAGCTTTTCCACCAGGGCAAGAAACAACTTGCAGTCTCCAGCCCATTGCAGAAGTGTTTACTTTAGATCACATAAAGATTTTTGCTGCATAATAGAACTGTGGAAACAGATATCAATATTTTATTAAACACATGAATTGCATCTGTACAGTAATCTTAGGAATACTGACAAACTCCTTGCTGACATGTGTAGCATATTCTGTCTTTGGGGAAACATATATTATTCAGTGAGCTCTTATCTCCCAGGAGATGTCCACTCACTCCCACCTCCTTCACACACACAAACTCATAGTGAGCAGGGTGTATAAATATCATAGGAAAAGAAAATAAGAAATTAAGCTTTCTCCCTCTAAGTCTTTCACTAAGGGAGATGTACCCCTTATATATATTGAAAAATACTGAATTTCTGAAATCAAAATAGCTACCCTTTTGCATTTTCTCTTTATTGGCTTTAATTAAGTTTACACTATGAAGCTTGTGAGACCAGATAACCTTGATACATGAAAGAAAAAGATTGCACACTATGGGGTGGTTCCTGCTAGCTTGGCCATCACTTATAAAGCCAGGATTTAATATCCTTTAAGCTTTTCTGTTTGCAGACTCATTTTATTTAAACTGCTCAGCAGATTAGAGAGGCAGCTCTATAGCCTTAATTTCAGTGTCACTTTCCAGCTGTTTTGGTCAGGCATCATGCCTGGATTTAATGTATTTGTGCACTAAAATGAAAATATATCTCAATGATAAATCCTCTCCAAAGCAGAGGGAAATAGCAGTAAATAACATCTGTTGAAATAAAATGAAACAAAAACCAAAAGCCCACAGGAAAACCAGATACGGTAGGGAGGTTGAAAGCAAACTCAATATTGAGTTCAAGCTTAAAAAGAGTGATCCAAATCCTTAAAATTATCCATAGCTAGAGAATGGGGAATTTGTGACCTACCACTTGTACAGATTTGTCAGTTCCAGATGTACGGGGGATCAGTTATTAAAAGACATGTTGCACTTTTGGAAGTGATCCAAGGCTCCTTGAATTCATCCAAAGGATCTGTAAGTTCATTACAGATATTCATGACAGTCACTGATTACCCCAGAAATAAATTAATGCAATGATATGTTCTTGAAATTGAAACAACAGGGAAAATGCAAAGAGCTCTCCCTTTCAGCCAGCTATTAAAGGAATAAATCTGGGTACCCCAGCTGTTCTGTTCTGGTTATCTTTACACGCTCAGAGCTAAGCACCTAAATATTTACTCTCCCTTATTTATTTTATTTTAATTTTTTTATTTTATTTCCCCAGAGGCTCTGATAGCCTTCCACCCAAGGTTAAAGGCAAGGTTAAATATGAAATCAGCTAAAATCAGATGTAAATCTTTATATGCATCTAGTCATTGCCATCTGCGTTTGAAAAAATCTTGGTTTAGTTATCCGTGTTCTGTAAAGGCCTGAATCTACGTTCCTGTTCACCTAGTGCCTCCTTTTTTGCAGGGCTAAATGCTAGTTAGTCCAACCATGTCAGTTCCACAGTGAGCAGTGGACTGTAGTGTACTTGTGATGTAACAAAAAAATGGCAAGGAAGAGCTTGGCTTGGCATCACCTGAAGACACATCTTCATTTTGCTCTCTTACTTCTCAACCAATGCAGGTGAGAGCCAGAGGAATACCTCAACGTTCATAAGTATCCACTTGCATTTAAATAAAATTTTACTCTAGCTTTACCTTCAAGTTATGAATATATGATTTATGACATTTTACCCAGGCAAATGAGAAAAACACTTTAAGCCTACCCTTTGTTGGCACACCATGGACATCTAACAGGGCTTCCACACTTAACGTAGTATAAAAGTGACTTTGAGCACACAGGAGAGGAAATTCATAGCTCTTGTTTCATTGTGATTTATACAAAGAACTGGAAGGAAATGGCATCCTCACAGTTGAATTTGATGTACAGATGCTATAGCATATTCCAAGGGATTGCTTCACCTTGCAATATCGGTTTTGCTTATGGAAACTTCAATCTAGTGTAGTCTGTGGATGGACTATTGTCAACTCAGAAAAAGAATATGTGCATTCACACAACTTTGGGAAATTACAGAAATGTGAAACAAGGTGTAGACACTAAAAAACCTGATTTAAGTTTCTTAAAATCTAGAGTATCTACTTCAAAGAGGACACCTAAAGCAGATGCAGCTTAAACCATAACAAAAGCAGTATATGGTGACTCTGAACACACTGCAGAAATGTAGTGAACTGTAGTTTTAATTGAACAATGTAAGGATGTATACCCTAAAAGAAGTGATTTTTCTGGGGTTTTTGTATGGTGGTGGATTTGGGAGTTTTGTTGTTTGTTGATTTGTGGTTTTTTCTTTTTAATCAAAGTTGTTCCTTGTTTCACAGTTAGAGGTGGGGCAAAAAAAAATCAAAACTTTATGCATTGACGTCTCATGTCTGCTAAATCCCAGCTCACTCCCTGAAAAAAAAAATTACACTTTCTTTTTATAATTTCCAGTATTTTATTTCAGCAGTTCTATGTGTTGCAAGCAAAGTCATTTCTATCACACCCCCAGGAGACTATTGCACAGCCTATCAAACCTCACCCGGGGATGCTGAGATTTTTTTTTTAATTTGTATTTCAATTGGTCTTTTAGAATAGCGTGTACTACCTCACCTAAACTGAAAAGAATTGCAGAAGTCTCTAAGCAAAAGTCTGCTCAAAAAAGCAAAGCAAGTCCTTGACTGAAGATGTGTAGCACAGACATACAATATACAGAGGAGAGACAAGGATGAAAATAATAATCCCTTCATAAATATCCTTCATTGAGAGGAAAAAAAATACTGTAACAGAGAAATTCAGTGTTATTTCCTTTGATATGCTGTTCTTGGTTTCCCTGGGTGCAGCATTAAGGTATCTGCAGAAATCTTGTGTGCCTCCCACTGGCACAGGAAAGGTATTTGTGGCAAACCTGTGCCCTCCCATGCTTGTTATTGGAATCCTGAGCTGTGGCTGGCATGACAAACATGCAGTTTACTCTGCCACAAGGAACCGGATCAGCACAGAGCCCATCATACAGAAATGTTTGTGGCTCATATGTCAAATCCTTTAGAAATGAGCATGATTGATCTGAGATCAGCTCTTCTTTGTGTTTCCTCTTGCTTCGCATTCTCCCCAAAGAATAATTCACGTATGAGCCACATAAAGGTGACAAACTACCGTTTAGGGGTGTACTCACTGCTGGAGAGGCAAAGGTAAAATGAAGAGCACAGTTAACAGGAAAAAATTTCTTCTGAGATCAGTAACTCTTCTTCTTTAATAGTCCGTCAGCTCAAATGAGTATAAAAGCATCAGAAGCAAGGGGTGTTTTTAAGAGATTATAAAATTATTACTCCACAGGAAAATTACTCTAACAAGTAATTTCCGCAGTCACTCACAGAAACTATATGAAATGTCCAAAAACCACAGGGCAAACACAACCTTCACATCCCAAAGTTATGAAAATTCATGTCTCCCAGAGATTAAAATGGATGACCAAGACCGGAGATTGTTTTAGCAAGGAGCAAACAGATACAGCAGCTGAGTAATATTAAAACCAAATTTCCATTCATATTTATGGATTCTTCTTATGGGAATCATGTCTTCTAATTCTGCTGAGAAAACTAAGGAATCTCACATTTCTGAAATTTGGTCTTTGTTTATAATTGCAGGTAGAAGGTTGCAATTAAAATAGTTATATTCTTAGTATCTGTCTGCTCAATAGCAAGTATACAAGAAACCTCAGTAAGTCTTCCACACTTCTCTAAATGTATTGTATAATAGTGCTATAAAACTCCTGAATCTTCTGTTTATATTGCAATTCTGACTCAGCATTCCTGTAATCTAAATGGCGAATCTGAAGATTCAGCAAATGGAGATCAGAAATTAGAAGTCCAGGGAAATACAGATACTGAGCAGCACCCAGCCTTTAATTCGACCTTTTAAAAATTTTTGTAATGAAAGCCTGAAGTATTTTTTCATGCTTTTTGGTTTGTTTGTTTGTGGTGGGTGTTTTTTTTTTCTTGTTTGGTTGTTGGGTTTTTTTGAGCAAAGTATTTCTGTTGTGACTGCAGTGATGCCTTATCCTTTCAAAGTGTGACAGCGTCCCTCTGCAGGTCTCGTGCCTTGCTGTGACAGGAAATGCAGGTCTGGTTGTCCCTGTTCTGCTCTGGCCCTGGGCCGTGTCACCTTGCATGTTGGCTGTGCTCATGAATTCCAAGCAGGGCCAAGCAGAAACTGAAATGCATAAAGGGGAGAGCAAAGGGAGAAGCAGCAGGCGTTAGATAGGACAGGAGAAAATGGCCTCAAGGTGCACCAGGGGAGTTTTAGATTGGATATTAGGAAAGATTTAGGACACTGAAAGGGTTATTAAGTATTGGAACAGGCTTGCTAGGAAAGTGGTTGAGCCACCATCCCTGGCAGTATTTAAAAGATGGGTAGACATAGTGCTTAGAGATATGGATTAGTGATGGTTTTTGTCAGTGTTAGGTTGACAGTTCGACTAGATGATCTGAAAGTTCCCTTCCAATCAAGACAATCATATGATCTAGGTGGACTACTCTTATGCTGGATCCTAGGCCTTGTACCAGTTTGGAAATAAATCAGTGTATTACATTTTTTTTTTTTTTTAATGGTGCCAGCTTTTCACACAATCTTTTGCTATTCTTTTGTTGCCCAGGAAAGCTGGGAGGTGACCAGCTGTCAGTGCTGGAGATAATAAGCGTCACTTATTATCTGACTTCTCTCTCTCTACTATAAAAATCAATCACACCTGAGTGACATATGCATTTGTACGTAACTCATCTGACTTCTATCTCTTAGAGAAATGCAGAGGGCAAATCTTTGTACAATGCTCCTCAGTCATCAGAGATATAGGCAGGAGATAACTTGTTCACTAGCAACTAATCCATACTGATCCACAGACTGTCAAGGTTGTTGAGGGTCCCAGCGGACTGCTTAGCAGGCCTCCTGAGATGCCTGGAGACACTGAAGAGTCTGGCTTTCTTTTCAACTTCTGAAAATCCCAGTGGCACAATATAACGTCCCGTTATCACACCGTAGAGATGGGAGACATCTTTCCGCTGTATAACGGAGCATGATGAAGGGATCCTGAGCTCTTTCTGAGCAAGCTGGTATCTTTGTGCAGCGTAAAGCAAGGGTGGAGGTTGCTGGCTGGATGCAGGAGTAGCGCAGCTGAGTTAGCACAAAAGCATGCCAAGTGGATTAGTCCTACTCCTCAGCAGAGCTTGCTGCATTTTTTCTGTTTTGGGAGTTAGTTTGCTTGGTATGAATTCAGCAATAGCTCACCATACCCACTGCAATCATTAGAAATTCTACTTGATCAACGATCAGAGGACGGTATATTTTTATTTCTTCTTAAATGCATAATATGGCTGTATTATATTTGAACATTAAGGAAGTAATGGCTACTGGTACTTAATTAAAACAGTAATAGTTTTCCAATATTAACTCTTATGTTTATACTGCCTTCATTTTTCTGTGTGTTCATTAAATATTTGTTTTTGTAGTGATGCATTTAGACAAGCCTTTTCTTCCCTGGATGATTATCCTCAACTCCACCTTGTGTCTTTGCTAACACAAGTGTTTGTAGGGCTACCCTAGAAACTCTTTAATTAAAATTATCTAGGATTTTAAAAGAAATAAAAGACAAAGGAGAAGGAAACTAGACCTTCCCCAAAAATATTGTAAAAAAAAAAAAAAAAAGGTGATCATAAACTCCTGCTGCAGCACTTCCACCTAGCAGAGAGGTGATGGTCCCTTCATCATGAAAGAAAGTGTATGTGTCAGCTCATACTAAAAAGTTGTGGATCCTCCGATACAAGTGAGACTTAAACTGGGATGTAAGAAGATGAAGACTGCAAGTATTCCAGTTTCCTTCAATACTCATGTTTCTTATGCCAGCTAGCGAGGAGCAAATAGGAGCAACTTGATGCTTCTCAAAGTCTTTTACCTTAGCCTGATCATCTTGCCTACATCAACATGGATCAATGTGATTCAACTTTCCTGGAGAGGGAAAAATTACCTCGTGGTTGTTTACCTCCATAGTTTCAAAATTATGTCAGGAGGTTTGCTGTTTACATTGTGTTGTAGAAGTTTTCACCTGTAGACTGGGACTAGGAGGAAATACAATTATTAAATGTGTAACCATTTCTTCTACCCTCCTTACTCTTATTTAAATGTCCGTTAGATAGACACAGCATACTCTCATAGTAAGCCCAATAACTAGGCCCTTTATACAGTATATATTAACTACTGCAGAGCAGATCTTAAACCATCGTGCTCTCAAAATTGATTCTAATGACTTGATATCTTCACAGACCCATTAGAGGAAGGTATGGCTCAAGATGAGTACATGCAAGGCACAGAGCCCAGTATCTTGTCCATCTGGCACAGGAGATGCTGTGTGGAATTTGCTTTGCTCCTGGCCTTATGGAGGTACCTAAAGAGGCACGGGGCAGTAATTAGCATGCAGAATGAAAGTGCAACACTTCTGCCATATGCATTGAGACCAGATATGCCTAACATCCCCCAAACATTTGTGCTGTAAGAGGAGAGCAGTAAAAGTAAACAAACCCCACATGGATTTGGTTCCCTGTGGGTACCTGGGCTGATGCTAGCAATGCTTTGCACGTTGGCAGGGGTAACAGGGACCTGGCCCAGCTACTGTCAGTGAGAGACATCAAATGCAGAAGGCACCACTTCCATGAGGCAAATGCACCCGGGCAGCCAAACACTGCCCTGTGTAAATAGCTGCTCAGAGAACAAGCAGTGACTCGAGCTTGCCAAGCTTCAGAAATCCTGAACTCCACCATGCCTAACGGGAACTGACTCCACATATAATTGTTCTGCCTGTTGGGCACAAATAATTATTTCTACATCCCAATGAACAAAAGTAAATACAAGGATGATCTGTATTAACAGCTACTGGACTTCATGACAGTGGCATTGCAGGCAATGTCTAGCTGCCCTGACATGAGCTTTTACATAGGTCCAGGCCTGTGGAATTTCTCCCAGAAAGGCAAACCAATGATAAACACTGCAAGTAGTAGATAGCAGCCCTTCCAATGAGGTAAAAAAAAGCTTTGTGTTTATGACTTGCGGTATTCAAATATTATTAATTTTTTCAATTATTTTTTAATTGAAGTCTCCCTGGATAGCTTCAATGACATCTTCAAAGCCAGCTGTGCTGGCTGCAGTTGTCATTGACAAGTAAGTTGTGCATGTGGCTGTAATAGCTAAAGGAGAAAGATAAGGAATAGGGAACATCCTGCAGGAATGCATGCATATTTGCACATCTAGCTTGGGACAGACCAGAGCCTAACATTTTAGTGATCTGAATTTGTGGCTTATTTCCTGCCAAGGAAATAAGGATTCTTGTCTTTCAAATGCTAGTTTTGTCGCTTTTTCTTACACAGAATCCACAATTCACTTAATTTTGCCTTTTTTTTTTCTGATTTTTCCAGGACATTCTCTACTTCCTTGCCTTGAGAATTTAAGTGTTTCGAATCTCTTATTCTAGTTCATTTTGTTTTACTGAAAAAACTGTTTTGCTGGGAAAAGAAACCAACAAGGTATAGAATCAGAAGATAAAAACCAGAATTATACAGAAAAGCAGTCTTGCTAAAAAATAACATGAGGTGGGTTGGGAAATGTTCTGTGCTAAGACCAACAATCCATGAAGCTATTACACAATTTTTCTATACCACTGCTTAAAAAGCTATCTGTCTTGCCAGGGTCTCATCAAGCATTAATTGTTAAATTATGAATAAAATTTTCCTTAAACCAAGCTGTTGACACATGTGACATAGGTTAAAGGGCTTCAGACCTCAAAGTTGCCTTGTTTCCAGCAGGAGTTAGTTGCCAAACATTTGATCATCTGTCACCCCTCTAATTCCATCACACTTACAGTGCCCTTTCCAATTGCCTTCTCCAGTGCTTGCATTGTATGTCTCTCTATCTCTTGTCTTCTCCCTGACTACCTTGAAAAAATATAACACCTTTGAAATGGGAGTATTCATTTTATTCTGACATAATATCTCTTTTAGCCTCCTGTCCTTACCTACTGATTAGTTATACTGCGAACTATTAAACATTTGCAGCAGTCTGCCTCTGAGCTGGCTGTATTTCAGGTCTGAGAGAAGCTGTACTTCAATATGTCTCTGGAAATTAGGATCTCTGGGTAAAGAGAAGAAAGATTAAATGGAAAGCTCTCCTGGATAAGTGTCTCTTCTTACTGCTTCTTTTGTCATGTGAGAGCATGTTTTTGAATGATGAGATGCACACTGAGGAGAACGGGGGCAAGAAGAAGAGATGGATCTAGGAGGTATTCACAATTTCAAAGAATATTATTTGGTAATCATAGTAAGAAGTCAGTAGTACTTATAACTACAATGAGTCTTTAATATAACAACTTATACCTTAACAAATAACAGAGAAAAGAATAACAGGTGGGAAGAAAGACAAAAAGAGCTAGAAGTGTAAAGGCCTTGGCTGGTTGTTTCCTTAATTGCATTTATCAATTATTAGAAGAACCTATTCTACTAGAATACATGTGTCACATAGGACTGTTACCTTTAGTACCATAGGAGATGCCCACTCAGCGAGACCGGTGGTTTGTCCTGCTCAGAGCTCTTCCTCTGACAGTGGCAATAGAGTGATTATTTTGGGGAAGGTCAAGGGACTTGTTGCTCCCTGCAGTCAGTCCCTTGCCTTAATATTACCAAAACATCCAGGACTGTTCTGTGTGTTGGTGTGTACATCCCTGCCTAGGCCTTTTATCTGTTCATGGACCTCTGGTTTATGGTTTGTTTAAGCCTTCTCTGAACCTGCTTCTGCAACCTGCTATGACAGCAGGCTCTAGAACTTCACTCCCTGCCACGTAAAGAAGTACTTCCTTATCTATCAATATCAAAGTCTTGCCTGAGAGTTCCCTACTAGTATTTCAGAATCTCACAAACAACAGTCTACATTCAGTTTATCCACTGCCTATATGATTTAATCAACCTTCATTTTATTCCCTCTGGTCTTCTTTACTCAGGCTGAAGATAGTTTTTTCGTGTAAAGCAGCTTCTCCATCTCCTCAGTCATTTTAGCTGCCCTTCTTTGTACCAGGAAGGATATACTATCATCCAGAATCAAATGGATGTGGTTTTGTTGTTTGTTTTGGGCTCTTTTGAATAAAGGAAATGAATTTACACAAACTTTTGATGTCTCTTCAGATATTTGCTTGCACAGCATCAGAATATTGTTTTTGTTGAATCTTGGTTCTGTTGAAAGGTCTAGACAAAGTATTTGTTATCAACACGTTTCCCAGCATGTTTTCTAGTACTAAACCATTGAACAGCATCTTAAAAAATAGTTCATATAAATTAGAAAGGTGTGTTTACTATTCTTTTATGCAAATGTCACTAAAACTTTGTGATCTGTGTTGTCTATACTTCTCTCATATATTAAAGCATTTAATAATTTTCATGCCCCCAGATGCAGCTGGAAGCCCTTCTTCTACTCTTATTTTTTCAATTCTAGATCAAGGACCTGGGTACGTTTGACTTCTCTGCAACAAACAATATACCTTAAAGTAAAAGTAAGACCTGATAGCTCACCTAAAGGCATTTTTTTGAAAGTTCTAACTGGTACTTTTGGTTATATCTGTATCCATTGTTTAATATTTTCCTACCCCTTCACATTACCATTCATTTTTTTCTGCATTAGCAGTTTCAGCAGCCAGTATGGATATAGACTCTTCTACTTGCCCAGTTTACTATTCCCATAAATCTTTATATACTTCCTTCCTCTGCAGATGGAGACATACTGACCTATAAGTCTTGAGGATCTATCTGCATTCTTTCTTCTGTCACTTTTCTTCAGAGTGGGTTATTTCTTTAAATTTATGTTTCTATCTAGGGAGCTTTAAACTGCACATCAGGTTTTTGCAATCTCTCTATGTTTTCAAGTGCTTGTTCCAATCTTAGAATATAATCTATATGAATTCTAATGTTTTTGCTGTCACCAAAAATTTACTCTCTCTTGTTTTGAAATACTTCAGGAACAAGGTGTGAGACAAAGGGTATTTTGGTTAAACAGAGTCTTGGTGATGGCTGTTAAAAGTCTACAGACATCAATTATAATTTTTGTGGAAAAGTATCAGCCATTTCGCCTCTTCCAAGGATAATATGTCCAGAAAGTGTTCCCTTTCAATAATCTAGTTTCACTGCTTGGACCCTTAGCAGCCCCTACCCAGTGTACTTGCAATACTTGTGTGAGTGTTGGTGTGTGTGGCACAGTTGTGATGGTTCTGGTCTCTGCTTACCTAGACTCTTTACTTTTAGGGTTCCCTTGGAGTACAGTCTGAACTGTCATAAGAGCAAAGCACAGTGGAAAAACCAGATCTTTCATTTAAAGTACCAAGTGTGACTCTCAGTGTATTGTAGAAGCTGTAAAGATACTTAAAAAGAATAAATGATATATCATTTATATGTCACATAGGGTAATAACTCTTCTACTTCATTACCTTTTATATCCTGTTAGGAGGAAAATGATAAACCTGCTTGAAGTGGAGAGGAGGTGCCCAACAGCTGTATCTCATATTCCATCATCAGAGGGTGGTGCTGTAATGGCTAATGCCAAGAAGGTGCAGTTACTCTGCAGTTTGTCTGGCAGACACGGGCTGCCTACTGTCCCTGTGCCAGCACCCACTGAAATATGTGGCCTCACCAGATCAGGAAGAACCAAGGCTAAAACCACCTTAGTAATAAGGGAGGTATTGCCAATGGCCTGTGTACACCAATATGCATGCCCAACCCCTCACAGACATGTGCTTTGAGCCTTTTCATGGCTGAAGACAGAAGACCCGCCAATGCCATGCCAGTTTACACCAGTGCATAGCATGATCCGGTTTGTCTGAATTCACAGCCTTAGTCAAAACCACACCAAAACAAAAAAACCAAACAAAACGCCCTTTCTGCTTCTTGTGAAGATAGTATTGATTCATTTTAAATTTTTTTCAGATTCTTCACTAGCTTTCATGGCTCAGTGGAGGCTTTGGAAAGACAGAGACAATGTTTTTAAAGTGTTTTTCTTTAACGCTGACCTGCGTAACAGTGGAAAACCCACCTCCTCCCTGAGCACCCACCCTTACAAGTGCCCAAACGTGGAGAAAAGTAAGTAGGAGGGCTGAGGTTAAAATAATTTTTAAAAAGTAAAGAAAAGTCCTGCATAAAATGAAGAAAGCTTGCTTTTCTTTCGCTTTCCCTACAGTTTCTCAGGCAAAAATAATACTTTGGTTTTTTTCTTTTGGTAATTCTCTCCCTGTCTTTTCTGTATCTCATAATTCTGCTCCCTGGCTGCTTTTATAGAGATACTCAGAAAAATGTGGCCATTCTTGGTGGTGTAGATAATTGTTGAACATTTGTTTCTTTGCAGAGATAGAGTTTTCAGCAGAGGTAGTATTCTCAGGTGTTCTTCCAGCCTTTGGAAAATAGTTGTTACTGTAATCTGTAGGCAATATTTCCTCTAATGCCGTAGGCATGTGCTTCTCCTTTTGTGGCTGTTTACCAATTCTCTAACAGATTAATAGGAGAATAGTTCACTCAGTGACAATCTGAAACTTCAAAACACCCTCAAATGCCTCATTACAGACCGAATAAAATAGTTTGTTTTCTGTGAATGATTAGTCCCTCTCATATCTTCCTTGCTCCATTGCTTCCAGAATGCTAGTCTCAGGGTGCATTTATTTGCTCGTGCCAGCCTGTTTATAGCTACTGTATCCCTTTGGTGTAAGCTTACTGTATCTTCCTCATTTGCAGTAATCAGTGAATTTCCATGATCTATAATCATAATAAGTCAGTTGAGGCATGCTTTTTCAGAAAACTAATCTTGGTTTCTGGGGCTGGGCTGTCATTCCGCTTCTGTCATGTTATGTAAGATGAAGGAAAAATGAATCAAAATGCCGGACAGAGAAGTGTTTGAAAGAGCAGAGCTAAAGGGAGAAGAATCTTTTGCAGCACATTTCTGAAGAACAGAGCTATTCAGCTGTGCTGCAGCACGTTTAGGCTTTATAACAGTTTACATGCTTTTTATTAAATGATTGACGCATCGTTATTCTCAGGCCTTCTAGGGTGCCATAAAACAGCTTTAGGACCATCATAGTTCACTTAGGGTGAACTTTGATGCATGATACCCAGCTACAAGACGTTCACTGCAGTGCACGTAGTGCCTCCCCAACAGCCAAAGAAACAAGGGACAGGAGAATGTGAGGTGGGAGTGGGGCACAACAGAGGTGTAGCCAGGAGTTCACACTCCTGCAGCTCTTTGCCTCTGTCAGAGGATTTACATAGGAATATCACCTGTGAAATAGACATGGAAAGGGATTGTTCCCTTTTTTTTTTCCCCTCACATACAGGGTATAGGGAAAAAAATCAAAGGGATTTCTACAGTAGGGAAGAATGCTCTTGCTAGCTGAAACCCAACAGAGGGGATGGTAGAGTGGGAAGGCCATTCAGCATGTTTAGCTTTAGCCAGGGCACCACTATTAAATCATTTTCACTTAAAGAAGTTTTTAAGTGCTCTCTGGTGATAAGACAGGCATGCAATATTTTTGATACCCCTTTTCCCAGTATCAGATCAACAACTGGCCTCCTGCACTGCATGGGTTGTTGCTGAAGAAAAAGCATAAATGCTGCACGTAATCCTGAAGCAGTTTCCCAGCAGTTTTCAGTTCAAGTATTGATTGACTGTAACTGAGTACTGTAGCTGAGCAGAACAGCTGAGCTCCCCTAGGTAGCATGGACATAATTTCTGTTAGCCATTACTGAAAGAAGTTGGAAGAGAATAGATCCTCATTTAAACACAAGGGAATGTTGTAGACAAATAGTGGATATATGTAACTACAAAAGAATCAGAAATGTAAGTTATTTTTTCTGCAACATGTAATTCATACTAACAAGTGTGACACAAACTTAGAATCATGGAAAATATTGGAATGCTAAGGATTTCTAGATGTCATTGAGTTCATCCCCCAACTCAAACTTAGTCCATCTAGAAGAGGACCTTGGTTCACTACCTTGACAACTGAGTTCTGAGTGTTTACAAAGTTGGAGATTCCCAAACTTTTCTAGGCAGCTGCTCCAGCATTTGACCTACCTTATGGTGAAAAATTAGAATTTCAGATGTCCCAACATGTGTTCTTTCCACTAATTACCTCCAAAAAAATTCTAGCTTTATCTCTGGTACACTCTCCTGTTAAGAAGACATAAAACTGGAAGACAGGTAGCAGAGAAGACAAGAAAAGAAGTGATAGTGATCCTAAAAATCACAGAGTAAAATTTTCAAACTGGCCAGCTGCATTTTCAGAATTACTGAGTGTTGAAAGACAGGCAGAGCTTGAAAATATTTGGAAAGAAGATGACCTTTCACATGAAAGATCTTGATTGTAGATGTGGATGTGCTAGAGAGCTATAAATCACTGTTTTGTGTAGGTTCTCTTTCTTTTGACTCAAAGCAGATTTTTGGAAGATGGACTCTAAAATTTCTGAGTTGTGATTTTTTTGTATCGTCTCTAAATGAAATATAAACTGCCTGAACTCACCAAGCACTGGATGGTTTGGGATTTTTCAGGAATGTGCAGAAGAAGAAAAGACAACTGAAAAGTTGGATATCAAATAAAATTGCCCACCTGTGTGCTTAGAGGCAACATCTCAGGGAAAGTTCCAGCTTGACTAGACCAGGAGGAGACAGGGTGGACCTTTATGTACATTACTGGATAGTCACTTTCATTCAGCTTCCACATTAAAGGAAATGAAATATTCCAGTAGGGATTTACAAAAGGTACCTGAAGCTCTTTGCCTGCCCTGCACCTCTTCTACCTGTACACCTCATCTCTAAAGAATGAGGTTAGGAATTGCTAACGCCAGGCTCTCAGCAGCAGGAGTTGGGACTGTGTGGTCTCCATGAGGCAGAAGCAAAACAAAACACCACATGGATGGGTTGCTGCAAATCAAAAAGAGATGAAGCCTGTGCTCAAATTGCTGTTGCTAAGAAAGGTTTCTCATTGTTGAAACCAGTACCACTGTACAAGTGCTTTGACTGGAAAGAGCAACTTCTAGCACATTTATAATGAAAAAGGCTCCATAACTCATATTCTTTAGATTTGTGTTCTTTAGATTTAAGTAAACCGTCTTCCATCTCTTAATTACCCTGTTTTGTTTGTGTTTTTTTCCCCCAGAACTCAGAGTAAAATGTTAATCTAAAACCAGGGTGGTTGAGTGGTGACCTTCATTACAGATCTTGCTAACTTGGTGGCAGTTCCTGTTCCTTGTTGGTGTTTTGATTCTCTTGGTCACACTCAAATGACTTTTCTCTTATAGTTTTTAATCTATGCCTCTATTTGATTTGATGCATGAGCTCCAAGAAAAGCATTTCCTTTTCCTTTTATTGCTACTTTATTCTGTTTTGTTTTCTTGAATTTGTGAGCAAGTAAACATACTGACAAGCAACCTTTAGGGAGTTTCTAAAGTCAGTTTAAAGGAGGATAATGTGTGATGCTGCTACTAATCCCTGTATAGTGTTAACACTTTCAAATATGTCTAATTACTCTAAGATAAGGATATTTATGCCATCAATCAGTACTGACAGCTCAGTATCAGAGAATCCAGGTCTTTGGCAACTCTCACATGTAATATAACACTATAATTAATGGTTATAAAGACAACATTATGTGCAACATAGTATTTCTAGCAGTTGGCTTGTAATCATTACATACTGTGAAAGTGAGGTTAACAAGCTGAAGACCCAGTCAGACAGTGCTGAGAGAGAAAGGGAGGGTCAGTCAGTCTCCTCCAGCCCCTAGTAATATGGCAAAAAGGTATGGTTTTAATCTTTGGCTCATGAACCACCGAGCGAAATACTCGAGTTGTTTTCCGCTGCATTCTTGCTTGTTGACAGTCGAAAGGTATCAGCGGGTGGCTTTTCTGAAAATGTGTGAATACCACCAGTGCCACCTAGTGTTGGTCGGTCGTGGAGAGAAATAATGTTTAGACATGAACTCTGTTGCTTTCCAGACAGATACAACCTGTATCTGTCCTCGTTTTTCAGCCCCAAATGGGGTAGGGTACTGTTGCTCCTGCATCATCCTGTTTGCTAAAGTCTTAAAAAATGGAAGTAACGGCTCCTGAAAATCTGTAAGGCATTTTATTACACAGGCTACCAGGTTGGAAAATGTTTAAGCACCTGTCTGTGTTTTCATGGAGACATTTAGAGTTGGGATTAACAGTGATTGCATGTGTGAATGGCATCCAAGCAAGACTGAGAAAGTGACTGCATGGAGCTAGGCTGTAGCAGGAAAATTGTCTATGTATAAAATGGTGACTAAAAACCTTTCCTCTTCACGCTCTTTTATATGCCCTCACCCTGATTTGTTGTTTTGTTGGAGTTTTTATCTATTACAGCCTCGCATGCGTTCTCTGAATAAATTTGACTCTCTTATACTGCCTTTGCAGCCTTGAACTTGGCCCTTTCCTTTATTCAAGAAAATAAACAAACAGAATATTTACTGTTGAGTTTAGAGAGAAGGTCTTGTGTGCACAGTACAAGAAGAGCAGAAAGTATTTGCTTGTTGAGAGCTTTGCATATGAACTAGTGTCAAGGTATAACAGTCCCTGCCTGTACGAATTATTGAAATTCAGTCAAATACATGAACATTAGGCTGATGAGCTGTCAGGCTGTTGCTTCACTCAAGTGTCTCCTCTGTAGAGGCATTTTTCTTTTACGCTGCTGTGGTCTGGCTTTAGTTACTGCTGGGATTCACATGCAGAAGCAGGGGAAGAATGAGGCCACTACAAGGAACCCGTTCCTGATGTGACTTCTCTCTTGCCCTTGCAACCATGCCATGACCCAGTCTTCATTCTTAACTTCTCCCCGCATGGCTGCCAGAAAGTGTGCACACATTTGTATTTCAAATCCAGCCATTCCCCCTGCCCATGTTGTGGGAGAGCACAGCAGAGAGTGGTGAAGCTTGGGACTAGGGAAGCTTTGCTCCCTTTATTGGACACTGACTGCCCTGTGCAATTTATCTTGCCCATGACGGCATATTTGCATATTTACATATTTACAGTGCATGTGACTGAACACAAAGAAGAATTATTATTAGTGCCCTCAGATCCAATATGCAACTGCATTATCCTGCAGCAAAGCAGGGCTTGTTATCCTGAAGGTAAGGCTATCTTAGTGAGGCTCTGTGGCTTCGGGAACTTGAACTAGCATTGCTGAGCAGCACCACACTTTTAGCTCATAGACATGCCCATGAGCCTGATGCTAATGCTGTTACCTCTAATAAGGTTCTTCAGAAAAGTATAGTGAGCTGTCTTTAGAAAAGAAAACTATCTGGTCATTGCAGCACAGGGCTCAATGCAGGCTAATTTACCTGCTGCTCAGCACTTACCTGGAATTTAAGTGAGGCATGTTCAGAATTCAGCTGTGCTTGATTTAACACAGGGATTTTAACTCTGAGCTCAAGCTGAGAGTTCTTCTATCACTGTGTTGCTTCCTTTTACGTCTTCTGTCAGAGGTCTTCAAGTAAATACCTGGAAATCTCAGGTCTGCACTGACTCCTTGAACTAGATGATCTGCAAAGGTCCCTTCCAACCCAAACGGTTCTATGATTCTTAGTCTAGTGATACTAGACTAGGTTTGTAGCTAAGATGTAAAAAACTTGACCGTGAGCCCATCAGCCTCAGTTTTCTGCATCTCAGAAGTCCCATTCCACAAAAAGGATCACACCTACCTTAGAAATCCCTGAGATAGAGAAAAGCCTTATCTGGAAATCTTCCTTCATAGGTTCTAGGTTCTGAACTAGAGCTTTGTACAGCTAAAACAGCTCATGATTAGTTATATTGTACCATCAGTGTCTTGGCAGTTTTGTATGTGTCAACTTTGAGAAACTTGGGCCTCTTTTAAAGTATCACAGTTTTTACGGTAGTAGCCAGAGGGAAGTTTTGAAACTATCATCTAACTTTAAGCTCTAGTTGCCAGAGGGAAGTTTTGAGACTGTCTGTAGCATCTAAATTGAAGCTCTAGAGCTTCAAAAAATACTCATCTGAAGAGCTGTGTCGTTTCTGAAGTACTTTGAAAGTAAAACTTCTAGCCTAGCCACCTGAGCCTCAGATGCTATATCCCGGGAGTGTTGTGAGGATAAATGTGAGAGATCAGTGCTCAGATCCTACAATAAAGAGGGGTACATCTTTATCTACCTTCATGTACTCAACTTATCAGGGCTTTGATAAGTCCCTTGTAACCAAGAACAACACTGTGTAATGTGGTCAAGTCAGTTAAGCATTCAGGGTTTGCAGAATGTGCACAGCAACAACTTTTTTTGTCTCAATACTACTGAAAGCAGGAGATGAGTTGCTGCTGTATCCATTGCTTTGCTGACTGTCCTGCCTGTTTCTTTTCAAAAGGAAACTTCTATATACGCTTTTCCTTATCTTGGATCATTGGTGGCTGTGGAGAGCTGAGAGTTGGGTGGAAATGGTTGCTAAACCATATTCGGTTCTGTAAGGAGATTCTCAGGTGGGTAGCAATGCTTTCTGTTTTCTGTATCCAAACTGCAGTTTGTTTCTTGAGTGCTCTACACGTGGAGACATCCCTATATGAGGTTGTTGATTGACAGTGCTTACCATAAACCTCTTCCTGTTAGCTACTGCATGGTCCCATAACTGTCATCTCAACCCATTCCCCAATGCTGCCACCTTTTGAGTATGAAACTACTTATAGGCCTTTGCTTTTTGACTTTACATAGTTCACACACTGATAGCCTTCCTCTTAAGCCATGTGTCTCTGTGATCATTAATGCCAGGTGTGCGCATGAATGGATGTACAATTTTTGAACCAGGATCAGTGTTGAACTTCTGTCGTATTTCTGTCAAATTAGTGAGACTTTATGTGAGTTTTAAGCTTTATGTTGGCTGTGGAAGCACAGAGGATGACTAATCTGAATACAGTTAAGCAGGTGAGGACAGCAGGTGATATTTGATCTGTCATAAAGCTTGTTCTTGCAAAATTAACCCATCGGAGTGGTTTCTTAAAGCAACTTGAATAGGCAGATTGAGTTTTTTCCAGATCTGAGTTATACGCAAGGGACCTCACCTTGTGGTATACCTTGTGGTACAGGATGCCCTAAAGGTGTATGTACTACCCGATTAAGTTATGACTTCATATAAGAATAATACCTTTCATTAAAAGCCTTGTTTTTGTTATCATCTCATAAATTCAGTTGTAAAATTAGGTGCTTTTCATCTTAAAAATTGTTGAAAATTACTGATCAATAAATCATTATACTGTTTTTCTACTAGGAGTGGATAGTGATATTGGTCTCCTTGGTGCAAAGCTTTAGTGATGGCTTCTTTGTCTATTTTTCTTCATTCATCAAGGGGTTTTAACTTTCTACTCTTTGGTATTTAGAATGAATCAAATGATACTTTGAAGCAGCAGGCAAAAATCAGGTTTTATTGTTCTTTTAAATCAATATTTTTAAAGAGTTTTAGAATAAAATTTTTTATGGCGCTATTAATCCTGCATGGCTTCAACATTTTTAGTTGAAGCTGTAATTTATATGATAATAACAACAACAATGGAAAACATCCTTCGGCAAGATGAAATCCAAATGATAATACGTTCTCCCATCACACTTTGGCATTTCTATCAAGATCTGGAACCACTGAGGTCTGTGAAAATGAAAGATGCTGAGAGCCAACACCTTGAAATGGCCCCAGTTTCAATCTGGGAAAAGGATGATCAGAATAATTTTTTCTTGGCTAGATTGTTTCTAGGCAGAAAGCTAAGTCGATAGGTGGGTACTTTGTCATTTCTGACAAAGCACTTCGTGAGACTTGTTGAAGGTCACAGTGTCCCTTTCTCAAGGGCATCTGAATTTTTTTTCTTTGCTTGTGCTCACCTGGACAGTCCCCTGGCTCAGAGCAGATACTGCTTTCCCAAAGCAAGAACCAGAATATTGTGGGCTCAGTCCTCCTCCTATTCTGCACAAAATTCTGATTTACTATAGTAACACAGGTGAGAGTAACATTGAAGCCTCTGGCTGTAATCCTGACCAGCTGAAAGTGAAAAGTCCCATCTTGGCCTTACAGTTAGGATAATTTAGCATAAGAGCTCTTTTTGGGGATTAGAATCATAGAATCATAGAATTGTCTAGGTTGGA
>BJBW01016579.1:0-14726 GCA_004320125.1 Scolopax mira
CAGATTTCTTCAGCTTATAAAGTCTGTTTCCTTCTCTCCTTTTTATCTTATGATTTAAAATCAACTTAATGAGCACCTCTGCCTGTCAATGTTGGATTTTCTGGTTTCAGTTCACCTTTCATGTGATCAGATAAAATCTAACACATCACACCATCTCAGCAACATCTTTAAATAACTGACATATATTTGAAAATGCTGTTGCTTTCATGCATTTGCAAGATATAAATTGAAAGTGATTACTTTTACTCTCAGGTCTTGGAAGCAGAACAGATCCATGGATTACAATAGATCAACTGGCTAGATACATGAAGGGGTCATGGAAATAGGTAATTTTTATTTGTCACAGAAATCCTAGCTAATATTTTACCCCCTCCCATAAAGGCAAAATCAAGCTTTGGCTACCAGAGATAATGTAAAACCATCAGAAATGGTAAACATGTTATCACTAGTAATATGCATAGCTTAATTGTTTATCTCTCTGCAAAATCAAATCTATCTACATAGATTCTATATCAAAACCTGGCCCAAAGAATACATATGGTGCTTTTCTGAAACAAAGGATGTACAAATACTTTTATATAGAAATTTCTAATAAAAGGCTAGATACAGATTTATGAAAAAAGAAAAATCCAATCAAACAAAAAAATTTGCAGTTTTATTAACTTCAAATTCTAACACAAACTGAGAAACCAAGTATTAATATTTACTTGTGTGATATGCAGATACCGAGACAAAAAGGCAGGTACAAGTATATTGAAGCTGAAGATGATTATTTAACCTTAGTGGCTAGTTGAGACTGCAAATATGTTGGATGCTAGTATCACAGTGAATATAATATCCAACACTGGAAAAATATCTGAATTCTAGAAATAACTCATTTTTGTTTAATTGCTTTTCATATTTCCACATAAGGTAATTTTTTGCCAATGAAATCTCCTAGATTAAGAAAACTACAATAGGAATGGCACTTCTAAAATTCTCTCTATAAAAGTGACATCCTCTTAACTACGTGGACTTCATTGTTTATATTGCATTTTATTCCTGTTAGATTTGCAAAGCCAATATACCAATGGGAAAAATGGGCTGGATTCCAAGACATTTACAGAACTGTTAATTACACTCTAAAAAAGAGTGTACCAACACTTTTATTATTTTTGATCTGTGAGCCAGATACAACCTATTTGACTTTGGTTTGGGAGACTGTCAATTAGAAACAATTTTTTCTTTTTTTTTTCAGATAAGAAAACATGATCTGAAAATTACTAAGCTACCATAAATTTGGAAAAATGGCACGGTTTTTCAGAATTATTCCTTCACAGTATTATTTAAATGTATTTCTTTACCTAGGAAACAAGCTGAGCATTAAGTTTATAACCTAGTATTTCTTGAACAAGAGCATACTTCAGCCTACGACCTCTCAGTTGTGAAATTCTGACCGGAAACAGGAATGTCATTTCAGCACTTACCAAGAAGATTAAAATGTAAAGTTAGCTAGTGTAAGTCCATACAGATATGAGAACAAGATATTTTAACTCACAAATCTAACTGTTTAGATAACCGCTTTGCCAGCAAAAAGACCACGAGCTCACACAAACAGGCAGGACTCTCAGAGGTGTAAAACAGAGCAACTCTCACACATGCTGGGTAGTTATATGGAGACTTTTCACCTGCTGAAACATCTATTCAGCTTGTAGAAATATCTACATGGATGAAAATATTAAAAAAAAAAAACCAAAACAAAACCTGTTTTGTTTTAAAACCTTATATTTTGAATGCACCCATATTTACTATTGCTGAGTCTTGGATGTATTTTTCCTATGTTATACAGGAATTGTAATAATTGCCATTCAGAGAATGACAGGGAAAATAAAGCACTTTGCCCAATTCCTCTATCTATTGCACAATATTTTCAGCCGTCTACACACGGACGATGTACTGATGATGAAAGAGAGAAAGCTTAACACATTATAAGACTAGGGGTGTCTATTCTGAGCTGTGCAAGGATTTAAAAAGAACACAAAAGAATGATACATAAATGCATCTGTTATGGCACATCCATATCATATAATAAAATTCTGTACCAGAAACTATTATGAGGAGTATTCAGAGATGAAATAACATTTTAAAAACACCAGGATACAACATAAAGTATTTCAAAGAAATTTAATCCAGCCATAATACATAACTGGATAAGAAAAGCTAACTGTGCATATACAATCAATAATCTGGTGTGTTCCAGTTTAATAGGATATATAAAAGCTTTATATTCGCTTCCAAAGTCTCATTTTTAAAAAAATTCAGCCACTTTTCTGCTAGGCTTACCAAAGTGATCATTAAATGTTCTAAACTTAGAAAGATGCTGTATTTTACATAATGTAAAATAATTTCCAAATTACTATATTTTTCAGAACTTTCCCACACAGATAATTTGATTAAGCATTATAAAATATATTTTGCAATTAAACTTACTGCAACAAAGAAATAATTTGTAAAGGCTGACAAAAAATTTGATAAATATTTTTCTTTTGTCCCTAAATTGAATTTATTACATAGTTCTAGTTATCATCTGGGAAAGCCTCAAAACTGCCCACCTCTTGCTATGTATAAATTAATATATGGCAAAGTTAAGTATTTAAAAGATTGTCTTACTGGACCTCTGCCCCAAAGAGACATAGCTACAGAGTTCTACAGGAGCAAAAGTAAAGAGGAAAGACTACTAAATTCCTCTGGAGCCTGGCAGTGCTACAGCCCAAGCTGTTACCTATTGAGATGAAAAACTCCATTAGCACCTTGTCAAACTCCATCCCTACAGGTCCAAGGTGCAGCTAAGCACTTTGAAGTCTGTGAGATTCAAAACCCCATTTCTAAGAGGAATAGTGGCTAACAACTTCCTTCTCTTGAGGCCTCTATGTTTTTGGTGGAAAGGACAGTCAAGCATGGTAACAGGCAGGCTCTGGAATCCCAGGGATCTCCATTTCAGGTTTGAGAACTGATGGGCAATCATCCAAGCTGTTAATTGTCACTACATCCCAACAGTTTGGTCAAGGCCAACTAGGATAAAATGTCTGGGCATGGTTTAGGGGATCACAAAGGCTAAGAATCATTCACAGTTGGCAATACTGGTCAGGCAATCCAGTTTCAAGAGGAAGAGAGTTTAGCCATCTGGATGTAAACCATGCAGTACCATTTCATCTCAAAGCCAGACCACAGACCCTGGTGGGTCCTATTTTACATATTAATACACATACAGTTTCTAGAGTGCTTCATAGCCTGATCTTCCAACAGTTCTGTAATATGTTCTACGCTGTTCACTAAGATACAGTCATAAACCAACATTAAAAAGAAACCCATTACATGAATTTTGAAAAGAAATTATTCAGTTGCTGAAAGGAGCAGAAATTGTTAAAGACAATTAGGCAGAACAAGTAGTAAGAGTAACTTCTTTCGCCTTTAGGTCCCCAATTTAAACTTGATTCAGCTCAGTGGTGACTGGAACTCAGTAACTTCTGAAAGCTTTGCACGATAAATCACACATCTCTCTCAATAGCTCATCGTGGAGAAACGTCAGCATCCCTGGACTTGTATTCTCTGGTGTTATTAATGTTAGTGTCATCAGGACAGTGGCCAAAGACTTACTTGTAACCGAGGACTAAACTACTGGTTCCACCTGCAGTTAGAACCCCAACATCTTTTCACTGCAAAGTAACTCAGGGTCATCTCTAATGAGGTGAAGTCAGCTCACCTTACATACAGTCACAGTTTATGCATACTGAGATGAAATGCTCACACTTTATTTTGAAACTGAACTACTGCGATTATTTAGCGCTAGTCTCTCCAGGTTCCAAGATACGTGAGCATCTTGGACTATGACTATGAAAAGTTAATAGCATTGCTATTTTTCTACTGCTATTTGTTTTCACCAAATTCAAAGTCCTTTAAAATTACCCAAATTAAGGAGCCAATCAGGAACATAGTATGGTGAACATTAGTAGATAGCAGCGGTAGTGAAGACTTCAAGAGCTGGAAGACAGCTTAGGAGGGATAAAATGAAGGATAAAGTATCATGAAAAATAGGGAGATTTCAAATCCTGAATAGGGAGAACAGTCTGGCTATTTGAATAGTTGAAAACCAGTCAGCACAATTTCAAGACTGAAAAAAGAGAACGGCGATAAGTTAAAACAGTAAATGGCTCAGTCAAGAAGGAAGATCTGAACAACTACAATGCAAACTTGTTTTGGTTTGAAAGGAGTTAATACTATAAAGTAGAATTTATTTATAAAAATACCTTGATTTCTCCTTAGTTTCTTCCTTCCTCCCGCTATAGCTCAACCAATAGTTCCTGTTGTTTCTGTTTGTTCAGAACCAAAGTACATTACACAATATCCTTCTGTATATGTTGAGGTTTCATAGATATATGAGTAAATTGTCTCTTAAATGGAAAACAGTAACAGAAGACGAAATCTACCTCTAGCACTGATTGTACCATGCGAGCCCAATACTGTTATAAATGAAATAACAGGAACAGCAGATCACAGATACTTTAACATCAAGTGCTTAGAATCTGGATTTTTATTCTCTTATGATCTGTAACTTTTTCTGATAATTAGGCCTGTAATTACAGACAAATTATGCCATCAAGCCCAATAATGAAAAAACCTGCTACTAGTCAGAAGGCTAGCTGGCACTGACTGAGGGGTTGAACTTCTCAAGAGAACTGTGAAAGACTGGAATCCCACTCAGCTATCTCTCCACAGACATACTCTTTAACAAGAACACAATAAAGATTAGTGGTACATGTAATTTCCATCAAAGGGGACCAAAGGTTGTGGGGCCCAGAACAGAAGCTGGGCAATTGTGTGGCAATCAGTTTACACAGGAGCCACAGGCGAACAGTAAAGGTTGTGATAAAAGACTAATTCCATTTCCATATCACACAAAGTAAGTGTTGCTGGAGTAAAGCCTAAGAAGAGCTGTTCCTGGTGTGATACCTGGCAGGTAAGCCTCTCCTCTGCTTTCAGCCAGAGCACTCATCAATACGCCATATTCAAGACAGAATCCTGCACTGTTACCTTTTCTTGAAGTAAGATTCAATACAGACTTTTAGAAGTGAATGTTACATTCTTTCCCAGGAGATTATTTTATTTCATATATAATCTATGCTAATTAATCTTATATAACATCCTAATCTTGATTTCTAGTTATTTAAAAAAAAAAAAAAAAACAGGCAACAAATCAGTCACATGCTATAAAATAGTGCTGCAAGTGCCAAGGTCTCTAAATACTCTTGATATTGCTTGTGCATCATAAAGAACAATATATATCTATGGTAAACAAGAAGAAGATGTCTTAAAAAGTTTTTTTATGTATTTCCATCTATTAAACATCCTAAGTTCACAGAGTTAGTCAGCAGCATGGCAAGAGCAGTAAAGAGGGTATTTCATTTTTCCTTTCAAGATCACAAACAAGGACGTGTTCCATTTTACAACATACTGCTTAGCCTACATTACCAAAAATACATGAGAACCATCAAATATTTCTTTTCTGCAGGAAATCTGTATTTTCTTTACAGACAAATCCCTCCTGTATCTCATTTTCTTGTCTCCAGCTGGTTACAGTTCATCTTCCACACAGAGCAAGATCTATCTTAAGATATATCTTGTTCTTCTTAAAATCAAGTAGTACAAATCTTTACACACTTTTGAAGTTGTGTCCAAACAAAGACTAAAATTTTGTTCCTTCTAATATAATAAAGTGTTTTCTTTTCAACCACTCCATTAAAGGTTTCGGGTTTGTAGTATCAGTTTCACATTCTTCACAATGTGAAGGGTTCTTCATCATACAGAATGAAAGCTGGCCTAACGTCAGATGGAATTAGCAAGGTGCTGGATATGAACTCCTGTAGAAGATCAAACACAGAAAAAACTGAAACAAAGACTCAGTTTAGTCACTGGTAATTCTGCAAACTTTGCAATACAAAGTTTTCTTCTCCAAAAAAGACTCCTGTAAGAGTCTAAAGCTCTAGCAAAGACTTCAGATACGTGCAACCAATATAATCTCCAGGGAGATTGGTCAAACTATAGAAAGCAAAAGGTCTGATGTATTATTTATGAACTACAGCAAACACAAAGAACAGCACTAAATTCTTGTCACCTGCAAATGGACTAGATGAATGTCCTAAATAATCTAACAAGGAAGGACACAGAACAAGATTCATCATTTCCATGGATGAATTAAATACTTATGAACTGAGACTGTAATGTTACTAGGCAGATTAAGGCAAAAATGGAGCCGGGCACAAAATAAGCTTCTTCACAGCTCCTTGCTACTTCACAAGCTCCTGACCTACTCACACCTATTCTTCCAGAGCAGCATTCCTTTGCAGCAAACTGCTGCTTGAATGGAGCCATGCAAAATAGTGTGGCAATTCTGCAAATTAAACCCAACTACAATGGGACTAAATCAAAGGGCCTATTCTGCACATACAGATGCTCACCTTGTCCTGACTTCCACAAAGACGCTGCCTCGCAGTGGGGACATATGTTATTACTGTCAAATCACATCACTACAGGACTGTGATAAAATTGCTTATTTCTACATACACAGGTATTTCTTGCTTTGTGCTCTCCTACACTTTGTATTTCTCACGTCCACTTTCTTTTGCTTCCCTCATGTCTTCAACCACATTTTTCCTTAGTGATGTTTCCCATATATCAGCTAGGGTTTTCCAGGCAGAAGCATATGCTTAGTAAGGTAGGTTTCTAAGTCTACATACTTAAAATAAAATAAAACATAAAAAATTAAGGGTGAAATCCTGATTGTACAGAATCAATGTCAAAATTCTTATCCTTTAAATAGTTCTTAATCCAAGATCTTTTCATACTTTTTACTTAATTAATGCAATGTCTCGTTGCAGTATTTAATCTCAGAAATGCCCTTTCATTCAACTGATAATGTACAAAACGTGAAAATTATTATAGAAAAAATGTTTCTTTTTGGCATATACCATATCTTTTATATTGCATTAAGGTAACAGTGATATCATATTAAAGATTATATCACAGTGACCAGCATGGTATGATTCTAGCTGCAACTGCAAAAATATTTTTACCATTTTTTATTAATCTTAAAATATGATACGTACAAGCTGTACCTTTGAACAGCTTATAAACTTTCAACATGATATCTCATCATAGTATATCAAACTCCAACTCTCATCATTATTTTTTTCTCATTAAATTAAACTTTTGGATTAATCATAAACTGGAAAACAGACTTATGAAGGTTCATTTTCCTAAATACCAGTTGAATGATACTCTTCCCATGATCAGATGAAATTCTGTTTCTACAGAAAAAATACAAATTTTTAAAAAAGCATGTTTAAAACAAAGTTCCTATAAAATCCAAGTGGCTCTTCACTCAAAAGATTAATCACCAGATTTTCTGCTGGGATTACGCACCTTTCATTCCAGCCTTATAAATTATTTTTACTATAATTACTATTCATATACAGTTTTTCATAGCACATAACTTTTTCCCCATCACGACAGAATTTAATAGCAGTTTATATTAACTTGTTTATGATAGTGTTCATTAAAGATTTAAATGAGCACTCTAAATTACAAATCTAATATACAGAAAGCTTAGAAACCATTATTAACTTCACCAAAAAATTACCAGTTACTAAGAAGGCTCTTTATATAAAGCAATTATTTAAAAACATAAAGCACCCATCAATAACATTCTGCCTATGTCATGCCTTAACAAAAGCTAACTTATATTGATACATTTAAAAAAAGAAGTCACTTAGACACTTCTCTGATAATTTGAATTCTTTTTCAATTCAGCCATGCTTTGGTATTTTTCATTTATGTCCCTCACTATGAAAATAGGATTCTCAAAGCTGTAAAACGTTTTCTATAATAAGCTTCTCATTTTCAGCAGGAAAGATACTTAAACCTAGTCCTAGTAAACCTAGTCCAAAAGTGGTATTTGCAACCCGCAAACCAGAAAGGGAAAATACACCATATGGAATTTACGGGAGAAATATCAGGGCAACCAAAACTGAAATGTTTTCCCCTTGAATACTATACTGCACAGGCTCCTTTATAACTTTAGCTATTAGTCTCAAAATTTCCTTTTCTTTTTTTTATGTTTTATACTATAAGAAATACTATTAAACTGAAGTGTCTGAAATATATTATTAAAGTATGCTTCTTGTGTCCTTCACATGGCTTAATGCTACTGGCTAAGCTGCTGCATCCCACACAGAATTAAGTATACTGCAATAATGATGTTAATGAGCATGTGCTAATAAAAATGCTTATATATAAAATGTTCATACAATACATGACAGGAACACCACATTAATTGTGGGAATATTCCATTTTCCTAACAAGAGAAGCAGACTTTTGCTATGTCTAGAGAACCAGATACAATAATAAAAATAATTGCAAGTAGGATGCTGGGGTGGGGGGGAGTAATTCATTTAACTTTTTTCACTAATGGGTCTGCTTCTTTATTTTTAGGGCTGTCTCCTGAACTTTAGTTAAAAAAAGCCCCACAGTCTACACCCTGTCATTGATTTATAAGTAGGACTCTTCAGTGAAAGCAGAGAGGAACTTTGCTTATAAATGCATGGTACGGTACCTTTAAAAATGTAGGAAAAGCTTCTGAATTTTGTAAAAACAATCCTTATACAGACAGGATTCGCTTCTGCAGTAATAAATGCACCCAGAAAATTAAAGGACACTGTAGAGTTCTTTAAAACTTCTTCTCACACATTTCTGATACCTCCAGTAAAACAGATTTTTTTGAGTGCTTTGATTAAGTCTACTTCTTATCAATTTCACACAAAGCTGCACATGGATGAGCTATTCTTCTAGCCAAAGGGCTGGGGAAACTCATGGTCAAACCAGATGTTCACATTTCCTTTTGCTTCCAGTTCCAAACTCTAATGGTAGGGCGATGAGGGACACAAGAAGCATCAGAGAGAGAAAATATACAGCTACAAGACATGCTGTATCTTATATAAGCGAAAAAGTACAAGTCAGCTGATCAAAACCAAAGCAAAGTGATGGAGCTACAATCACCTGAAGTGTAAAATCCTGCTGTAATCCAAATAGAGGTGAAATCATGTTTGCTGCAGTATCATATAGGAACAAAGAACTAATACATTCATTACTGAAGAATCAAATACCTCATTCCAACACTGTCTACTACATAAATTTTCCTGTCAGCCAGCATTTAAATCATGTATTAGCTGCTAATCCAGTCAATCAATAAATACAACATTTTTAAGCTCAATGAACTTTTTTTAAAAAAACATTTTTAAAAAATCAAGTTTTAAAATGAAATTAAATCAATTTTTGAATAGCAAGAGACCTTTGAGATTTTATATTTCATAAGGATCCAGAAGAGAAGTTAATTTCCAGAAGAAAGGTGAATTGAAAAGAGACACTGAGAAGCAGTGAGACTTGGCACCCACTGAACATACACTGTACCACTTAAATCTTTGCTGAATTTTGTGCATCATAGCATGTTGCTCTGCATGATAGGGAAGAAAACTCATATCAAGCCTCATCTGGGATCACCACAACCAAGGATTTCGCTACAAGTTCTGGGGAAGAAAGGGCAAACCGGCATTCATCACATTTGCTCCTTATCTGAAATTTATAGTTTGAAACTACCTCCTGACACTGAAAACAGTAATAAATCTAGGAAAAAGAAGAGGAGGCAAGAAAGGGAAGAAAAACAGCCTTCAATATTCTGTTCTGAGGAAAATGCAACTATATAAATCAAAAGTCTGACTTATCAGTATAGAAATTTTTAATAGAAAAAATATCAAGGGGAGCATACCATATGGATGAAAGTGCTCTCCACATATGTTAGGTTTTTTTCATTTGAAAAGTAACATATGTGAGGAGGTGAATAAGAAGTGATTTCTGAAGATCTAATCTGGCTTATTTTTAATTGGATTAATATAGATAGATATTCTATCTAGCTACATGACAAATGACTGCTGATGCTTCACTAAGTATAACTGCCAGTTATAAATTGATAGATTTGGATTCTATTTTCTTTGAACATGAAAGCTGGACTCACTAATAGCTGAAAAAACTGCAAAAATAAAGGAAAATGAAGACTACACAGTATGAAATACATGTAAACCATGGAAGGTTACATATTTGTATATCACATTTATATAACTATAATTTTACTGTGAGAACTGTGACAATGTGAGCATGTGAGAAACTGGAAATGTTACCTACTCATCTTCTTCTATCTTTATTTCATTCATACTTCATGCTAAAAAGTTTATTCTCATTATAAACTGGTAGTTCTTATTTACAAGTGCATAATACAGTAATTTCTGGCAAGGGAAGGTTACTCTTTTCAAGTCAAATTATACCAAAGATTTTATTGCTGCTGCTAATCAACTTGAAAAAGTCCTGTATATATCATATGGTCTGTCCACCTCAAGATGTCATGGGCCTCTATCAAAGGATTTGGGTGCTTATGAGGAAGTCTCAGAGATATGACTGAGGTAGCTCTAAAAATTTGCCATAAACCTCAAATTATTTTGTTTTCTAAAGAATAAGCAAGATTCATTTTTAAACAAAGCAATATACATAGGCATTATGATATATGGACCTTCTGAAAGATCCTAAGTCAGGTACTCAGCTGAAACCTCAACTAGGGCTGAGATGGTGCTAAGAACGATGCCAAGGCAGCGCGTAACAAGTGGCTGGTTTCTATGAGCAAATGTCTGGGCCAGCTCAGTCCCATTAATGTTTTACTCCATTATCTAAGAGCTGACATCTTTTCAGTAATTACCGCAGATGATACCACCTCTAGTATAATTAAAGAACGATTATTTGGAGTTAAGTGAGCCAAGATCATCCCCGTTCTCTGTTTAGGCCAAAGCCAAAGAAGGGCTTGTCAAATAAAATGGATGCTTTGCATTAGGGAGCAAAAAAAGGTTGATGTAAAGAGTCAAGTAATTTGATGGGCAACACTGCAGTAGAATTAATTCAATATGTTCAATATGGTCAGTTCCATGCGTAGTAATATTGGACAGATGGGTATGATAGCTATGTGCTTTCACTGCCTTTGCATTAGTAATTCAGTACTTACAAAGCAAACCTCAGACAGTTCCTGGCTTGTTGCCCAGTGACAGAAAGACTGGAAGCAAAACACATTAAATGCTCCTGCAAATCTACATACTCTGCAATCCTTCTAAAATGAGCCTCTTTCAAAATGACCCTTTGGACACCAACCAAAAAAATAATCATCATCGTAACATGAGCCTATAAACTTTTTGGATTAATGGTTAAATAATAATGAACGAGAACTGAAAGGAGCAATTCACTTTATATGAATACTAATGAGAGAGGATTTGACGCATTCTTTAGTTTTGATGGTAACTATGTATAAGGACTAATTACATCTCTTACTTAAAACATAAATTGCATGTTTTAAGAAATTACTTAACAGAAGAATGGAGTTAATGAACGCACTCTATCAGACCCAGGAAGGTAAAAGATCACAGCTGACCAAAACATACGTTTCCTATGTTCCATCAAGAGTCCAGTGTTTACACAGCAAAGGTCATGTTTGGTCAATTGGAGATAACAAGTTTTCCCTTCAGGAGCTGGTGGAAAGACAGAGATCGTCAGACGTGTAGGGAATTATCTAGAAACAGTCACAGTAAGTTTAGCTCCTTGGACAGTATAATCATCTTTTCAGGTGTTTGCACAACTCCTAGAAATACCATCCACAAAAGACAGTTAGGTTTCCTTGTTCTGAAAACAATCGTTCCATCGCTAACATTTTAAAAACAGAAGAAATATGATATTGCTGGAATCCCGAATGCTGGTGGCCTTGCTAGAATAGTAAGATGTTCACTGAATGACTGGGCTAAAATAATTTATATTTACAGCCTGTTAAATTCATCCGTCCCGAACTTCAAGAGATAACAGCTCAGAAATACTGTACCATTTAAACTTTTCATTTTGGAATTTGTTAAACTCCAGAATCAAGTCCATAAAAGCTTACTAATTTTTAGTGAATTAATTTTTATCTTTTAGCCTCCTGTGAGGAAAGACACAGTGACAGGGAGTGTGATCTTAAGCTATCAAAGTTATCTCTTTCTTGGAACAAAATACTGAAAAAGTGGGGTTTGCTTTGCAATTAAGCTTCCTGAATTGAAGGCTGGGCTTTTGCTTTAGTTATGGGACAAAATATTTCAGAAGTGGAGGGAAAAACTTAAAATTATGAAGAACTGGAAGATATCAAAGACAGAAGATGGTGCAGTCAAATGAAAAAATATTGACGCGGAATAATAGTTCTGAATACGGAAGAGTATCTGGCTGATTATTAGCAGGATTTCTTTACTTCCTTTCACAAACATGACAAGCTGTAATTCCAAATCTGAGAAGGCCCTGAGATTTGAAGCTGACAAACCATATAAGCTTTTTTCCTTGTTGAAAAATGAGCAACAATGTCTGTCTATTTATCAAAATGAGATAAAAGCATGAAGAGACATTGAAATGTCTTCTGTGAACACAGAATAGTACAATTCTCAGAGCTGAGTCCTGAACACATTCTCTACCTGGTCTCCTCAAAGCACAGCATGACCATTCTCACCATTTTTTTCTGGTTCTATGACCGTGATATTTTCACACAGGCAGATCACGACAGCAGGATTGTCAGAAAGCAGCATATCCAGATGTTCCTCCAGCTTTGTGGCTGGAGCAGGCACAGAGGAGATGATAGCTTCTATCTCAGGCAGAGGAAAGAACTGAACCAGTGTAGCCTCTCACATAATTTTAATCTCTCAGCTATTTCATATGAGACTGAGAGGTGTCTTTTATGTGAACTTTATTCTGCTTCATTTCTTTCAGGAATGGGCATCAGATCCAGCAAAACTGATAGAAGAGTATCTAAACTACAGATCTCCATGAGACAGAGTCCTAGTTTTTTAACTGTGTTCAAACTCAAACTCTTGCAGTGGTCTTACCAGGTAAGTAAAGGACTTAATAGTGAAGCTAAGGGAACTATAGGGTGTGTGCAACAGCTGAAGATTATACATTTCTAAATTTGGCCTGTAGAAGTACATGTTCTGTCTGGGTGATGTTGTAGACCCTGAACGTGTCCTTCAAACTGCATAACACAAAGACTAGGCCATGCTTTCTATAAAAATCTGAGCTAAGCTAGGGCAACCTATAGAGGGCCACCACTTGCAGACTTGTAGACTTTTTCTTAAATAACATTTATTGAAGGTTGCTGCTTTCAGTGAGTAAACAATAGAACATGTAAGGCAAATGAGAACCTCTGAATGATGAACAAGCAACAACAGAACCTGAGAAAGCAGTTAAGCCTGTACATGCATCCTGTCTTGCAGCCAAGGTAGACACAGGATATATTTTGTATGAGAATGTCTCAGAGCAACATTTGCAACCTTTCAGCATCTTATGTATATGCTCTACTTAACATAGATCAAAGTCTATTATCAAAGTTCTCTGCATAATACATACAACAGAATAACACATCTTCAGAAAGAACTCCCAATACATGTTTGTCATGCACTTAATATGATTTTAGTGCATGATTTACATTTGTTTATTTAAAGTAACATCATATAACTTATTTGCAACAGCACTGAGCATCTCTCAGGAGACAAGGAAAAAACGTATGATCTCAGACAAGAAAAAACATTCACAAATAATGCCTTAGGTTCATGAAGAAATTACACTATCCTGTACAGAAAATTAATTTGGAGATAATTACTAGTTAGGTATCACTAAAGTTTAGGATTACAGTATAGAAACTAAGATGTGACATTTCTAACGTGTATGTACTTGTTCTCATAAAGATGCCATTGTATTTCAAATGCAGAACAAAAATGTAGACTTCAGGGAATCTAGAAGCCTGATCTTTTTTGCTAATTCTATTCCCCCAAATTACCATGATAAATAAATTATAGCATATATTATAAATGTATGTTTGAAATAGAATGTCAAATCTGAATATTGTTAAAACTGAGAAAGTTAAAATGTTATACTGTAATTATACATAAATTTTGAATTACCATAATCAAATGAAACAAATTATGACAAAATTCAGTATGAGAGGTCTTCCAATTCCTATACTGAATTAAGCAAAATCTCACATATATCCCTCAAAGCTCTCAAGATATACAGTTCTTCAGTATTTAAATATGGCAATAGTACTAGACTCATACAGCTTCATTTCAAGGTATTCACTTTCATGATTATTTTCTTTCTGGATGACAGAAAAAGATATCCCTAATATCCCCTGTGATTATCACGAAAATGACTGACATGAACAACAATTCACTGGGAATACTGTTGGAGTAGTATTTATAACAGAATTATTATCAACCTCATTTTACACATTGGGAACTCATGTGTACAAGGGATTAAGCGATACGAGTCACAATGAAGACTCCACAGTTGAAACCAGGTTGCTCATTGATACATTTGCACACTTAATGCAAAGACCCTTCAACATCTGCATCCACTTCTAATTTACCCAGTCTCTGGTAGGGTTTGCATCCCAGTTGATGTCATGGCTTCCTATTGTAATACAAACGCTTTTAATATACCTAGTAAGCTCTTGCTCAGTATTTCAAACCTTTGCTTTATGCCATTTAAAATTGCTAAATTGCTGAATTGTTGATTTCATGCTTACAGTATTTTAAAAC
>BJBW01016579.1:14764-27939 GCA_004320125.1 Scolopax mira
AACTGTGTGAAAAAAAATTCCTCTTTTTGAGGTCACTCAGAGACCAAATACCACCAATATCACAACCATATATCCATCACTTGCAAGATATCTATGATTACAATGGATGACACAGTAGAAAACTTATTGCAGTGAATGTTTAGGATACAAAACAAAACACTGATTATTTTTATTTCTAGTAGTTTATAAAGTATTTTTACCCTTTGTTTCCTTATTGAAAATATATTTTGCCCATTTTTCATTCTTCTAACCCTCCTCAACATATTTTTTAAGCCTTATTTTTTCTAACCTTCCATTCTACCACTTATCTGTGATGATTATTTGCCTGTGAAAGTACTTTTGGTACTGCAAAGAAATCGGATAATTGGAATGTTATACCAATTAAAAGCCCACCATGAAAGATCTGCACAGACTTCCATAACTGAACAATATGGACAACACTTTCGGGAGGGGTGGAGCTACCAGAGGCCTTTCTTTCTAGATTACCTGCTTTTACCAGGTGACAAAGACCTCCACACAGGGCATTCTAGCATATCTAGGCATCTCTCTGTGGACCTCCTTCACTATTTTGTAGTCATTTTGTTGATTAGAATTATAAAAATTGAGAATTTAAATAATTATTAACATGAATTTTTGATTTTTGATGTACTAATTAATTCTGATCTGCAAGTTAAAAGTCATCAAAACCTGTGTAAATCACGACCTAGAGTTTTCTAGAGATGGTGACTGGAAAGCTTATTTGCAGCCTTCTTTTAATGTTATGAAACCTTTAAAACACTAGCATTTTAACTGTAAGCCTTCAACAGCAATATCGTCTTCCACAAGTGAATTTCTGCATTATGTAATGTAAAAATTGGATGTTACCTTAGGCTGTGCTTCTTATTTAACTTCATACAGAGCTACACCCTAGAAAGAAGATCCTTTTTTGAAATGTCAGAATAAGATTAGGCTAAGGGGATGACTTATTTTCTGCCTGATGCCATCTGGTTCTGAATTTAAATGAGCAAAACCTCGGGAGACTATTTTTCCTAGAAAATCATATGGTGCTTGCAATGGGAAAATATTTACAAGTGAAATGCAGTTGGAAAAGACTGATGTTAAATGCTCATGTCATTGGAACTGCTTAGATTTGTTCAAACAGTTGTGCAAGTCCAAAATCATTATTCCTCCTTGTTGATCTTTTTCGCAATACTATATGAGAGAGTTTATACAGAAAGCAACTAAAATCAATGTTTTAATATATAGTAACAGCATTATAACTCTGGCTTATAAAAATAAGTTCAGTATTTTAAAACCTTTATGGGAATCAATGCAATCACTGGAAAAGAAAACACAACTGTCTTACAGGCATTTCACACCATTTCAGCAGTCTGGAATTGCCTTCAGTGGAGAAGAAGAAGTGATCTTCTCCAGCTAGACTGGGACAGCCTCTTGGGACTGTATTTGTCATTGTCCATGTTAAAAGCTTAGACACGAGGAAGTCCCTGCCTGTCCAGCACGTTCTCTAGAGCGTGTCCTGGTGAAAAGTGTGTAAGTATAGGGGTGGTAGCACAGATGTCAGCAGATGAGTCTTCCTGGTGAAGACCAGGAAGGCTCTCTGGCATGTAGCCAGGTATGGAAGAGCTTGCCTGACTGCCCTGTCTCAGTGCAGAGACCTCGGTGTAAACTATGAGACGTATCACGTTTCGGTTGTCACTAACTCTTTCTCATGTAATTCTGGAACATATTCCATTTGGGAAAAGTCAGGGAAGAATCTATGGAAGATCATTCTCAAGCTTTAGAAAATAATGTAAGGAAAACATTCTGATCAGTACACTCGCAAAACCATTAGTTTCCCCCCAAACAACAAATTTGTACATATATATTATCGCTTGTGCAGTCTTAAAAATTAAGAAGAAATATTTCCTGTATTTTGTCTGCAACGCAGTATCGCTTTTTAAATGTAAGTTATTCATAAGGAACGGAACTGTAGTGCCAGTCAAAATAATTTTCAGGTGAAAATAACATTTCCCTCCCCCTGTGTTTCAGTTGTGGTTATGTAAAGAACAGAACTGCAAAACTCTTTAATTTTGCAACCACTTGGCATCATTAAGAAGCTTTCAGAGAGGAGAGGAATTATGTGCTGTCTCATGTATTAGGAAGATAATTAGTAGCTCAACCTTAATTCCAGTAAGATATTTTTGTGTAAGAGTGGAAAAGCTGGTAGCTTTTCATGACCCAGACTGTGGTTATGATGCTGTCCCTCTTGTCTGGGAGAGGTTCATCTCCTCGAGGCTGCAGCTTGCCTGGGGAACAAGAGGTGTCAAGGGAGACCAAAGCTGCTGCCTCCCATTGCTATGGCACATTTGATCTAAAGCCTATTAGTGATAATTTAATAAGTCTTTCTCTGATTACTAACATAATAGAAATACCAATTGTATTTGTAGACTACTACAGCATTTCCTCTCAGTCTGATAATCATCTTCATACTTTGCATGTTTGTTAAATGCTAGCTGAAGAAAGCAATAGATTTCCATTGCAATGAAAAGTAAAATCCTAACATTTATCTGCAAAACAGCTGCAGAGTTTTTGTTTGCCATTGCAAACTGTTTACTATACAGAACAGTGGATTTAATTCCTAGTAGATTTAAAATTCTATTATAGCAACCAACCATAAATATACTTCACAAGAAGCTTCAGAGCAGTTTCAATCATTAAATACATATTTTATTTTTTTCCCAGTTGTGCAACTCTTCCAACTATTAAATATTAAAACATTACTTTGCCACTCAGGTCAGTTCAAGAAATCAAGTAAACTCCATAGAAAGTACACTAGTGGCTTTTCTACTAAAGGAAAAGTCTATTATGAGAACTGAATAGGAGTCAAGGGGTCAGGACCATAAAGATTTTACTTGGTTAGTGTTTCAGTTTGTTTACTGACTATTAACACAATATATATACAGGGGCCTACAGCAATCTGGATGCACCTTAGCATAACTAAGGAACTCTACAAAGAAAAATCACGGCAAACAGGTAGGCAGAGGCATTACGGTAACAAAAATTAGTCATACTAATGACAGACTGAATATCAACATCCAAAATTATCCAGCAGGAATGATTATTGTTGGTTTACATCTCTCATCAGGGCACATAAGCTCAAGCACAGAGTTACATGAACACAGCTATACAGCTTCTGGACGGGATTAACCCAAAGCATAAGGTGAGAAAAATGTGCATCTGTCTGTTCCAATGTACCCTACCTGGGTATAGAAGGTGGGTCTGGACTCTCTGTTATGAGGATCCATGTCTGAAAGTTCAGAACTGTGCCAATTTGCACTGCAGAAGATGTCATAGCACTTAAAAAATGAACTTTAAATGCTCAGTGTAAAACTCTGCTTATTTTATGTATGATAATTAGATACAGTAAAAAGTTACACAACAGTAACCAGTTATCACTTTCTATCATCTTTCTAGCTTCTTTTATTCATTCTGATATATTTGTTGTAAATTCAGTCACATGATCATATTAGTGAAATGAAAGCTACTCAACAGTAGAACCTTTGTGTCCATAAAATGCTTTTAAGTTATTTACTTAACCTTTGTTTTAATAAAACAGCCTATCTCTATTTATTTAAATTTTCTTTTTGCTCCTCTGTTGATAGGATACTCCTACTTCATATGTATATGGAAAATATATATAACAGTATCAGTGATTCACAAGAACAGTATAGTAGCAGTACAACTAAAGGGTTCTGCTGTTATTAACAAAATACTTAGTTCTTCTGTGCTGCTTTCCAAACCCTGGCTCAATTACAGTCCAATATTGAAATGTATAGTCATTACCTAATATTTTTTTTAATTTTGTGTTCTTTTTTGTCATCTTCAAGATTGCACTAATACTGTTTAAAGCGAGATATCACAGCTTTGGTGTCCTCTATGAGCTCTGGTGGAAGGATAAGTAGTATAACTTTCTTCTGACATACAATTGCAGTATGTAATCTGGATTGATATTAACTTGAAAAAATAAATGAATGAAAAAGCATCAAAAGGGCCCCATGTCAGATATAATTAAAATTATGCTACTTCAGAGCTAGAACCACCATCTATATTTCATTAATATATACAAATGTATTATTCCATGTATCATACTGTACAAGCTAATTGGGGAAGAACTTAGTAAAAAGTCTCTCAACTTAATTGTTTTTAAAACTGGCAGTTGTTTTAAGTGAAATAGGATGATCAATGTGTTATACTGAGGTACTTTCAATATTGCTATTTAAAAGCAAACTCCAGAATAGATTGCTCTGAATAGATAAACAAAGGGCCATTCATAACATCTGTAACACTACTTTGACTTTTTAAATCAAAATGAAAAGTTTAACCATTCCCAAATCTACACACTTCATTACAATTCAATTTAGCATTAACCTCTCTTGACAGGCAGCCACATTGCCCTGTAAGAGCTATAATTTATTTGATTTATCCTCCTGTACGAAATGGGTTCTTTGGCCTTTGATAATGAACTGTGGCAATCCTTTGACTCTCTCAGGGTATCATGTGGTTCAAGAACAACCACAGCAAAATCGCAACACATCCTGGGAATTCAGCTCAGAACAGAGTTCAATACGTAGAAGAAATCAAAGGATGAGAAAAGAGTATGTCTAAATCCAAGAATTAAGGGTCCATTAAAAAAGCTATCAAGGCCCATAAGACTTAGGCACAATAAATACAGCAGAACAGTGAAAGACACATTCAAATAATGGAAACCCAAACTGCTGAGTGATTATGATCAAAGGAAAACCTTTTGTGATGTACTGAAAGTAAACTCTAAATAGTCTAGTAGTTTTTTAGTCAAAATAGAAGATTTCTGAATGTATTCTAAGCAAGTCTGAAAAAAAGAAAAGAAACAGTAAGTGTACAAATAATCTGAAAGGCCATTTCAAATCACTAAGAACTGAATCTTGCTGAGCTATTCTAGTTTTACATTAAGTTGTACACAGAAACAGATCTGGTAGAAGTGAGATAGTAGGGTATAAGTCAAAAAAGTTAATAGATGATACACGATTATAGAAAATCCAAAATAAGATCCTAAAAACACCTAATCAAATTGAATGAATGAAAGAGCACCCAATTAAAAAGCAATTTTAAGACATATTTCTTATTCAGTCCACCATTGCACTCTGCATTGTGGTATACACAAAACATAAACTAGTTCTTTCCTGAAAGGTGTTTCTCTATGACTGTGTCTCACCTGTGATGATTCTCTGACAGTTCCAATTAACTTCAACACAGAAAAATGCTAAACTGAGGTTGTTAAAATGCATAGCTACAGGTACATAAAATCTTATCCTTGGATCAGAGTTTGCATTCCCTTACATTCTGTTAGATTACTATAGATCTGCTGGTACAAGATAGATTTTAGGGAGACATCATGCCTGCCAGATCCACATCTAATGAGATCTAATCCCAAACAAAATTATGGAATAGTTGAGATGCAAGAGCCCACAAGGATACATTCTTGGCCTTCCATTGTTTCACTTTTACTTGGTTAATCAAAAATACCCACCTATAATCTGCTCTCTGGTAGATTACACCCATCAACAAGGATCAAAAAAGCATTGAACTATAAAGTGGATAGTCCCTGAAACCAAAGCAATCTGGATAGCTTGGTAAAATGCATATAATTATGTCATATTTACTTTGATACAGCCAAATACAGTCATACCTTTACTATCAAAAAATGATGATTATACCAAAATAGATATTGTCCTACAAAGTAATAGTTTTTGAAAAAGTTACTGAAATTCCACTGATTAAACAGCTAGGATGTGAGATTTCAGCAGAATCCAAAAGGTCTAATGCTCACAAACAACCATCAAGTAAGCGAAGATACTCAGAATATGGTATGAAAATTTTGACCAAGAATTAGAAAAACCTTAAACACAAGAGGGTTCAGACAGATTTCATGAGACTGGTTAAGTGCTAGAACCATGCATAGGAGAATGTAGTGGCTCACTATGCTTTATTTATCAAAAAGCTTAAGGTCAAGCCTTTGAGATCAACTGTTGCGCTGTAGATTAAAAATTTGGTAATTGGCTCAGTCTACCAGACAGAAATATGAGATTAAATGGCTGGAAGATAAATTAGAAACAGTCAGATATAAGGTTCAATTCTGTAACATTGCCAGCATAGGGGCAAATAGAAAAGTTTTCAACACTAATCATCTTAAAAATAAGGTGGTTTCTTTTTTCTGTAAGATCTGCACCAATACAAACAAAAACTAATTCATGAAATTAGACTAGATGACAACACAACTCACTTCTGGCTGCATAATCTATTACCTATATGCTCATGCCCATCAGTCTTGACATCTTGCATAAACAAATATTTCATCTAATGATATTTTTAAATCTGAGAGTTAGCTTTGGAAAAGTAACTTAGAATAATTAGTTTTCCTTTAATAAAAAGAATTTTCATCTGTATTGTAACTTACTTGAAAATTTACTTTTCAGCTTATAAAATTAAATGTACCTGCTATTACAAATGTAATACTTTCTAAATTTATTTTTACGTCTAAACTAATCTTTTCATGCTTACATTTTTCATCAAAATATCACCTCTCATTTTTGACACGACTTATATCACCAATAGACTTATTCAAAACACATTTCTTATTGTGATCCGATTTTCATCTAAATGAAAAATAAATTATTAAAAATTAAATAAAAGTGATATGGTAAGAATATTTCAGGCAGCACTAGTCTGATCATAACTTTCTTAGACTTAATTACATGCTGCTCTTCCACGTCACTTTCACATATTATACTGCCTTATCCTCTCCGTTTTTATATGCTACTATTAATATTTAACTATCAAATGTCTTTTACTAGAAGATGTTTAAAGATTAGACATCTAGAAAATAACCATTGATGTAGCTACTACAGGTTAAATTATAGTCCAAATTGGAAAGCCCTTCTATCTAAATAGTAAATCTACATACATCTTTGCTAGATATAATCTTTATTAACAATTGGGTTTAGATATCCTCTGGGACAGTTCAATTCAGTACCTCATATTTAAAATGTTAGATGTAAGTAGTCCTATTAATTTCACAAGTGTAGCATTAAACATGTTTGAATACTGTGTTGAAATCTAAACTTAAGTCTGCTGTGATCTTATGTATCACAAGATTTTGGCCAATTATGAAAACTACCTTTATAGATTTCAAAAAATAAAGTTATCTTTGACTCAACACAAGATTAGCTTCTCTGTATGTATAAGATGAACCAACATACCTACAGTGTCTTAAGTGAGGGGGGTCACAAGGTCATTTTCAGCTGTGTAAATGTTATGTCCCAGCTATTCCATTTATTTAAATGCTCTGGAGCTTCTGCATGACCAAAAACATATTTAAATTTTTCTGACTAAACCACATGCAATAAACATTCCTCTTGCACTCTTGTTTGTGAGGTGAGCAAGATACTGCTGTCAGCCTGATTTAATGTTTGGTGTCTTTCTAATTCATATTAAGCAAATAAATACTAATGAACCTACCACCCTCATCCTATTCATCCATTCTCTGCTTTAAATAATGAAAGCATTTTCATTTATTTCATTCTCCTGCTATAAAAGTTTGTAGCTGCACCATGATGCTATGACTCTGTATGCCAGCCCTTCAGTGCAACGCTGCAATGGCAACAGAAGTCAAATGGAAGCCAAAGATGGAGTTTAGAATTCTGTTAAGTACATTAGAAGCTTTCAAAAGTGTTCATCAATAAAAACAACAGGACTATAATCTAATTTCAGCAAGACATCGTTCACTGGTTAATTTTCTTCAGAAAGTCTGTATTCGAAATTAGGATCTTCTCAGAAGTTGCTTTAGAAATTTCAGTGACTCATGAACACGTTGTTACTTGGCATTTAGACCTAACAGCCTTTCTAAGGCATTCATACAATCAGTCATCTAGCTGCTCTTCTAATGATTCCAAGCATAACTTACATTTGCTACAATACTGGCAATCAAAAATGAAGCCATTTTTCTCATGGGAGTATTTACAGCACAAGTAATGATTAATCATACAAAATACCATAACTTTAACCAACTATGCAGTAGCAGGGAATACAAAATTCCTTGGAGAAAAGAAGACAAAGAATAGAACTGAAACAAAACTGAAATGGAGTCCATCCTAATTGTGACATTAGAGCTTTGGAGTCAAAGCACTAAATCAAAAGCCAGCTAAAATGACAAAGAAATAACATTTCAGCATCTGAGAAACCGACAGCAAAAGAAGATACGTGACAGCTCTCTTGCTGCACGATACCTGCCACCGGTGTATGTGGTGTGAGTCACTCGACCAGGACCTAACATCATTAAACTAACACTGAAGTAGTCATATGATTAAAAAAACGTTTATTTGGTAAATACTTTATTGTCATATGACTATTTTTAAAAAAAATTAGTTCTTCTTACAATACCAGGTATAAATACTTGCACTTAGCCTAAAACTGACAGAAAAGCATATTGTCTGAAGGTTTTGAGAACCATCTGGTCCCCAGAATTTAAAAACACTTAGGTTTCCTGTCTATGCGATACCGTAACAGATTCATGCTGCAGAAATATAGTACTAAAAAGGTTTTCTTTCTTCTCCCAAATAAACATTTTAACCAATCAGTGTGACAGAAGGTGCACATTAGACAATGTTTCCACCACTGAGGAAAAGCTATTGAACTAACAAGATCCAGATGTTAGACCAAAAAGAAGTTTATCACCCTCAGAAACCCCCAAATTGTGTCTGATGTTTTGTACAAAAATTGCCTAATTTGCTAGTGTGCATTTTCTTGCTGTGTGATAGAAAAAAGCACACCTGTCAAGAAACCTGTTTTCCACATGCATTGGAATGACATCTGTAGCAGCTAAGCATCAGGGAAATCCAGATACCATTAAATTATTTTGAACATGTCTTGCTTTGTGCATCGTTCTTTGGAAATCATCAAGGTGAACAGAATAAATATGCCTAATTTATTTACTTTTTTACAGCATCTACAGTTAGATCGAGGAGAGAAAATTGATGAGGAAGCTTTTTGAATAATAAATTCATAGACTGTTTTACATACTTTAAATTTTTATCTCTGGGAGTTTAGAATAAACTAAATTCCTAGGTAGAACCACAGGGCTGGATGCTCTTGCATCAATAATTAAGTTTATTACCACTTATGGTCATCTGGTCATCTACAACATATATAGAACAGCATCTTCAGTATTTTCCTGGTGTTAAGGTGATAACCTTTTTGTTATCATCATATAAAGTCCTGCTATAGAAATCTATTTCACTATTAAATCTGACAATGTAATTCTGAGAGCCCGAAAAACTAATGAGCCCGATTTGTTCTATCAAAATCCATCTTATTTCAGGTGAACCTTTCCAGTTGTATTTTGCTAATTGCAAAGGTTTAAGTGTTGAGGAGGAGAAGAAAGGGAAGAGAAAATAACTAGGGTCAGTAATGATTAGTCAAAAGCATACCTTGCAGTCAACTGGACTACCACGTATAGGAGGTACAGCAAAATCTAGCTCTAATAAATAGTAAATCCTTTTATGAATGTGTTATGCTTTTAATAAATTATTTTTCATCACATCTTTTACACATTGCAATTAAAAGCATGACCACTGCAGACAGCAGTAAACATGACTGCAGCTGCTAAGTGCTTATGGTCCAAGGAAATGGACAACAGAAGAAAGAAAGAAAATCACCCAGTTGCAGATTGATGAAGGCCATGATTTAAAATAAAAAAAAAAAAGAAAAAAAAAAGATTGCTACAAGTAGATGCAAAAGTGAAAATAAAAAGGTAAAAACAGAATCTTTCTGTAAGTGACACTTCTAGTTGTAAATGATGGAGCTCTGAAACATTCAGAACTTCCTTCTCAGAGTGGCTGCATATTAGGCTTATTTTTCACTGTAACGTAAGAGAGACTATTTCTACCAAGATTGCATCTGATGACTGCCATCTGCTTTTGTGAAGATCTGCTCTGCAACATTCATAGGGTATTTCTGTAACTGAATACACCTTAATTTTTACCACCCAATACAAAAGTTTGGAGTAGGAGGCTTGTGAAGAAGAAAGCTGGTATAGTGCTGGAGTTGAGCACATATTCAACTCCAGTTGTATCAGAGAGTATACGATTTGCCATATTAATACTTTTCTTCTCATAAAAACTGCTGAAATGTTAAACTTTAAAATGTAATGCAGGTATTACACAAGTGAATTATTTTACTTATTTTTCATATATTACAGCTCAATAGCATTTGACTATAGTTATGGTTGAAAATTGCTTACTATTTAATACAAGGCTATTCTGGACTCTCCACCTGCTGACTCAAAAGCTTTAGAATTATTATGCTTCAAAGTATATATTGGGTAAGTTGGAAAACAGGTTTCTTAAGATACAGGTTATCTCTCCCCTCAAATGTCTCACCTTTTTCTGTTTTGTTGTTGGTTTGGTGGTGTTTTTTTTTTCCCCCACAAATTCAAAACTTAAATGATGGTAAATGGCATGCATTTTCCATATATTGGAAGAAATACAATGAAATAGTTGAGGCGAACATTTAGAATCAATGCAAGAGAAAATGATGCATAAAGTGAAATATACCCTTAAAGCGAAATATACCTTTAAGTTAACACAGGTTCAACTGAGGTCCACAGCTTTTCAAAGTGGCAGAGTAGGTCCTGGTGATGAATCCTGAGCAATCCGATGTTGCAGTCTATCCGTATCGGTTTTCTGGGAGTACTGTGTACATTCCTTGTCATGAGCCTGAATCCAGAAATTATTTATCTGAAACTCCAATTTATGACTTTGGTGTAATATTTTAAACATATGATTTACCTCAGAACTATTGTAATGAGCATCAATTAGTTATGGAGAAGACAAGGAAATATAGCCATGAGTTTTGCATGATTGAACCGAGTCAGGCTAAAAGAAAGCAAACACCAAGTCCCTTGGTATCTATAAAACTCTTTGACAGCTTGGTGGCAGAATGAGGACTAGAAGAAAAGAATTTGAGAATAATACATGATGAAGCAATAAGAGACCTGAATTGTTATAGGTCCTTTTGCAAAGAATATACATAGAGTCTATAGTGTGATGGCTCAGGCAATTCCAGGACACCATTTCTTCTTGTAAACAATTCAAGAACTGAAGAGCTGATAACAACCAGAATCAACCTGTAGCTTTTCTCCATCATTTCTTGATGAATCAAAGATCACCCTTAAAAAGATACCTAGTGTAAAGGAATTCACACATGGTATGAACACATAGCCATTGTGTGCATGAGCAGACAAGCACTGAGCTATCTATGACCTTCTTGCCTTCTATGGCAATGGCAAATACCTTCAGATTTCCTCCTCAGAGCTAACCTACCTACTAACAATATTATTAAGATGAAAGGGACAAGGAAGGTTTGCTGATACCAGAACTCAGATGCAGTACATCATTACACAGCTGTGGCATGTAATACAGAGCTGTCATGAGCATAAGAGCAATAAGAGATCAGGGTGAGGAGCTGAGGACAGTCACCCTTGGTACACTCCACATTCCCTCCAAAATGGAAGTGCTGTACTTCCCACTTTAAGGTTTGAATATGGATGAGTTTGTGATAAAAAGTGTAAGACTTCCTCGCACTACACTATCAGTGTTGATGCACTTCACCTGTTTAGATCTTTTCAAACTACAAAACACAGATCAGCACCCTACTAGAAAGCAAAGTATCAACAGAAATAATTCTTACGTGTTTAGACTTAATTACAGCAACACAAAAATCAAGATACCAGTTACAGAAAACATGACAATTCAAAGTTAACTATGAGAAGAATCAAGACCCCACTGCAAAGGGTTTTCAGATATGAGCCTGGCATCATCCTTTGGGGGAGACATGAGCTACGGGTTCTCAGCAAAACCTAAAATCCAAAAGCTCTGGATTCCCCTTCTCTGGGACCCACTGGTAATGATTTAGCTAAAAGGTGTTTTGAAAACTAGAGACAGACATTCCAAGTTTGCAGTTTTATGTTTTGAGATGAAAACTCAGAGCTTTTATTCCAAGATCTACATCTCTTTACCTGGCTAGTTAGTGTAATTTTAAGTGCATATTTTAAAGCTATCACATTGAGAGGAACTAACTGCTCAGCATCACCCCAGAAAAATACACAAAATTTCCTTGCTGCTTTTGTTGTCACTAAGTGAAAAAATATTACAATAATTTCAGTGATTAAAAATAGTACACAAAATGTGAGTTACTGTCCTAGTTGTAGGACAGTAAAACCATTACTGAGTACTTTTGCATTCCCAATATTCTAATTTGAAATTTCTAGCCAGATTCTTACCTACTATGTACCAACATTGACCTCCGTAAAGATTCATCATTCTATATCATCCAAGTATTTGGAGAAAGATCATTCTTCAAGAAAGCATAAGATCTCACAGGATTTTATTTCCTTTTAATTTCTACAGGAAAATCCATTATCGATGTGCTCATCTGCTGCCTTTAAAGCAATTGTATAAGTAAATGACAATTAGCTGTCCATGTCTGCATATTATTTAGATAATGACAATTGCAGTATTCCCATCAAGGGGCAGTATTCTATAGTATGCTTGCTTGGTTAACTATTCTACCTGTTCTTGCAAAACAACTAGTAGGAGCATTAAATTGCATGCTGCAGAGCAAAAGGTTAAGTATCACAGAACAAAGGGATGGATTTTTCTACCTCAGCACTTATCAGCAATGAGTGGAAAGGGGGTAAAAAAGCATTTTTCATCCAGCTTTACTGAAACAAACACTCGATAGTACTGTTCATTTCCAAAACTGCTTTAAAAAAAAAAAAAAAAGCATGTTTTTATGACTGAATTAAATCTGAAGAACTAAGTAAGACTCAACCTTGTATCTTCATTCATATTTTTTAGCTTCCTATACTGCAACAAATGGTATGAATATTGTACTGCAACTAAATCTCATAATGCACATGGCAAATAAGCAGTAAACAAAATTTGGTATTTTCAGTGAATGCATTGCATTCCATAGCATGTTCAGTTAATGAAAATAGAACCCACTACCACAAACCTTAAAGCACATTCTGGTATTTAAAATTTCTGAACAGTTATTGTTAGCTGACCCTCCTCTGAGCAGGAGGTTGGACTACAGGACCTCTG
>BJBW01016589.1:0-18254 GCA_004320125.1 Scolopax mira
GCTCCCAATGATTTAAGACCAATTTATTCACATTTTGTTTCTGTTTTTACAACAGCACCGGTTATGGTGAATGTCTCTTAGACAAACCTAGTGGAAGAATATATGATCTTTCCTCTCAGCTGCCTGGCTCAATGTATGATGTCAACAAGCAGTGTGAACTTATGTTTGGTCTTGGCTCACAAGTGTGCCCATATCTGGTGAGTTAACGACAGAGAGTCATACACAATCTATATTGAAAAATTACTGAAATAGTTTTAGAAATGAAATCTCAGGACTTCTGGTTTTGGAAGAATGTTATCCTGAAATATGTCAAAGTTCTGATTTTATTGAGTTGACATGGGTAGAGTTCAGTGGACAGCATTGCATCTCCATGTGCTAGAAATATATAGAATTAAAAGGTAAGATGAATTCATTTTGATTTCCACATCTGAAAATGTGATTATGATTCCTTTAAAAGATCTAAAACTGCATAAATTAAGCTTCCTGCAATTATTGAAAGGGAATTATTTCAACACATTCTAAAAATTTTTTCATGTTATAGCCCCTATCTTACATTAACAGGTCTTTCTCATCTCCTTCTTTTAGTGCTTTTTTAAAAAGTTTTTAAAAGTATAACTTGAAAGTTAATACATTAATTCAAATATTTGTTCTAAGCGTTTGGTCCAAAGTATAGATTTCCCCTACTTCATCAAAGAGTCAAAAAATATTTTCATGCCTGTTAAAGTGTACATTTTGTATACGTAACCAAAAATTACTTTAAAGAAAAATAGTGATCTGTAAAGAAAGATTGACTAGATTAATATTGAAACTTAAGTTGTATTTTGAAAACTTAATGTATCCAGTGCAATATAAAATAAATACAAATATAATATTATGATTTCATTCATTACTGTCAAGGTGTTATGAAGAGTTATATTTTTGGACCAATTTATCAAATACCTCTGCTACAACTTATCAAATACCTCCGCTAGTATTTTGTGGGTTGTTGGAGTTGTTTAAAGGAGACAACTTAAAATCAGATTCAGAAAGAAAGGCACTTTTGGTGAGGTAGAATGTTGTTTAGGAGGAGTCAGGCTTTATGGGAATAGTATAGAAAAGTAAAGGAAGGTGTTACTGAAGGCTGCCATGTAAGTTTTGTAATCCATAAATGTTATTTGTCCATTAAGAACCTTTTAAGAATTTGAAAAGGAGGCTTTCTTCTTAATTTTCTAGCCAGTGTACTTTTTAAGAACTCCAATTTGACTCTTTGTCTCGGGGTTACACTCAAACTGTGCTGCATAGTATCAACCATAACCTCTTACATTCTTTTTATGAAATTTTCTACTGAATTAGAAAATGAAGTTATGTATTACTTCTAATGTGATCAGTTTCGAGTCTATTCCACATTCCTGCCTGGCCTTAAGCAAAATCCATTTTGTTTTTGTGGGGTTTTATCTGTGAAAAACGGTAGCAAAAATAGCAACCTCTAAGCCCACATAGTATGAGAAAACAGTACAAATAACCCAACTAATGCCTAAAATGGTGTTACAGGTACAACAAAAGTAATCTTGTTTGCTTTTTTAGAAACAATGCAAACGCTTGTGGTGCACAAGCACAGAAGGTGTTCACAAGGGCTGTCGCACTCAGCACATGCCTTTGGCTGACGGAACGGCTTGTGGTGTGGGGATGGTAAGTCTTCATTTCTTTCTCAGTACTTGCATTTGTAAAATTGATGTAGACAAAAAAGATCAGTGCTGGCTTGTGTGAACAGTATCCACCTGACTTTACCTACAGTTTCTCTTAGTTCTGTAATGTTATGATATAAATAACATAGGTTGTCTGTTCAGAATAGTTATAAAAGTTTACAGATGCAACATTGGTTAAAAATTGATGGAAGACCTCAGGGAAAAGCTGCCGTCTTTCCTTCTTTTTGAAAAATTCAGACTGTTTGTAACAAGATGAGTTTTTTCCTCATCATCAGTGTTCCAAAGTTGAATTTCCTGGAAACTAAACATCCCAAAAGTTTGTTGCCCCCAGTTTGTCTTGTTGACGCTGTTTCACTGAACCAGAACGAATCAAGTGATGTGGGTGTAGGAGTATACTTTTTTTTTTTGAAAGAGTGTTTGGTTTAGAATCCTGGTTTTGGTAGGTATTTGCATGTTGTATTGGTTTCAACCAAAATATGAAAGCATGGATCAGTACCTCTTCTAAGCGCCTGAACCACATGTAACTTGCACTCAGGTACTGTCTTGCCTATTGTAATGTAATTCAGGATACTTGGATCTGTTCAGTTCAATCCAACTTCTCACACTCTAATACATAGGACTCTGCCTGGCTGTATGAGGTATGGATTGAATGCTTTGACACTTAAAAAGGAAGAAATGGAAGCTGGACTTGCTATGCCCTGTTCAGTGGTTTATTTGATAAAGAGTGTTTGTGTCTTGAAAGTGGCACTCACTTGCTTCCTCATCTGGCAGGTTGGTTTTGGGTGTGGATCTTGATCTATATCCTCTGAGGATATAACCTGTCTTGGACTGTCCATAAGGGCCATGAATATCTAATGATAAGTCAAAGTAATACAATGACTAATATAATCAAGGCATTTACAGAACCTTGACAGAAACAGAAGTAGTGATGGAGGCTACTGGAATCCAGAGTTATCAGTGAAGATTTGAGGGTTTTAGTTTTAGATTAGATTGTAGTTTGGGAACTAAACAGAAGTTAGGTGCTTGGGTTCTTTCCTGATCTAGTCTTTGACTACTCCATGGCTCAGTTCACCACCAGCGAATAGAAGTATTTTTGTACCTGACAAATTAGGGGGATTGTGAGAATAGATCTTTCAGAGATTTTTGACATGCTCAGATATGACAGATTAAGTATGGCTAGTTTATTGTGTTGAGCTGCTTTACATAGCAGTGTGCTTTGGCAACTTCAGGGGTTGTGGGAACAGTGTTAATTTTTTACCTTTTGATAGTTTTATATGTTCAAAGATGATTTAAAAAAAATTCTGGTCTTATTTCTACGTATAATAGGCTGCTACATTTCACTCAGTTATTACTAAATTTCCCCCAATAACTTTTACCCTTTACAGATAAAATATTTTTGTTTTTCTGTAAGAAAAAATAAGACCATCCTTGGTAAGACTGTAGTAGTGAGTAGTTGAAAATACTGTCTCAGTAGATAACAACTTAATGGGCAAATTGTCTCAAATTACTTCTTTCCCTCTTGCAAGATTAGGAAAAGTTATTTGAAGGTTATGATGGAAGCTTGCCTTGATTAAATCCTGTGCATGCAGCTGGTGTTGCAATCTTTAACCCATTTTTCAGTCAGTCACTGAGCTGAAAGGAAGTTTGTCTTTATATAAACTTCATGTGTAATCTTTAGTTCAATTGACTCTAATTTGCCAACATCAGAAGACTTCTTTTATATATGAATACAAAAACCTTTTTTATGCAATTACTGCACTGAAACCAGTTTTCTCTAGGAAGCGAAGAGCTAATTACAGTCATTACCTCTGAAAGATGTAATAAAGAACAGCAATTAATCTGACAAATTGTCATCTGTTCCTGTCTAAGGGACGGCTCCTTTCAAGCTCAGTCAGCAAGTTTCTGTAAGCATTAATGAGAATACACATGGCGGCTAGTAATTGTAATTAATATTTGCTGGCAACCTAAATAAATTTATATTTGGCATTTGCAGCATTACTGCTGTGAGGAATGCAGGAAAGATCCATTTAAGCCATTTGTAAATTTAGTATCAACTTTTTTTGGCAATCTTTAGTTTTTTTTCAGAGAGTGTGTCTGATTAGTGGATCTTGCTCTACGCACTCCTCTAACAGACCTTGTATCTTTTCTTCTCTAAAATACAAGAATATATGAATCTAGTAAAATCAGAGACTCTCAGGTGAATGAGAAAAGAGCTTTTCCTGAGTGTCTGCACTTCCTAATCTTCTTGCCATATGCAATCTGTCAACATCCATGCATTTTGAAAGAGAACTGTTTTGTATGTCTCATGGCACTCTACACACCTGTAGAGCTCAGTGACTTCATAATATATATAATATTAGTAAGTACAGGTAGCATATTCTTAGAACATCTTAGGAAAAATGCAACCTAACATTTTAGTGTCTTACAGAGAATAAAGAAAATATTTCCGTGGGAATTTTAACATTTCCTGTATTAATTCTGTAGAATTAATATTATTTTCTACAATTAATATTGCTAAAATAGAAAACTTTCCCTTTTACTTCAATTTTCTGTCTAGTCGAATTTCTGTGAGCAGATCAAACTGTACTTTGCTCATCCTAGAGTTATGTGCAAAAATTAATTTTATTTGCTTGCTGGACATCTGCTGAAGTTTCTGAAAATATCTCTATCTCTTCACCTCCTCTTTTTATGGATTTTGAGTGCTTAGGTCTGTCAGTAGCTTATAGGCAGCAATTCTGCTGTGTATGAAAACAGTTTCTCACTCCATTGATATTCGTACTGTGTCTCATTGCTTGCGATGCTTTTTGTTTCCTTATTTGGCTTCACAAAGATCCATAGGAAGTCTTCTGTCAGCTCTTCTAACATCACACAGACCTTCCCTGAAGCAGAGGATACAGCCTTTAAATTCTTTGGCCTGATTGGTACTTCAGACATAAAAATCATAGTAAATATACCTAGACATGCTATATGTAAACACTTATTAGTTTTGTAGTGATGAATTTCTACACACCATAGGACTATATTAGTCTTTGCTTTGAAGGTATTTCTGGTGGGGCTTTTTTGTGAGAGGTACTATTAAATACAGAACTACAGTCTTCCTAAATACAATTGTATGACATAAGAATACAAAGGTTTTATTAAAATGCTATTTTTATTGCCTAATGGGACACAATCACATGAAAAATATTAAATAGTGCTTGTCCATGTCTTGTCTCTGTAATCAAAGTTAACATAGGATTATCTTCAGAATGAAGAACTATGCCATATGATTAGGCAGAGGTAGCGCACTCGCTGGAGGCCACAATGAATTTCTTATAGACAGTTGTGATTTTTGTTGCTGTGATATATAAACTATATTTACAAATTAAAAACATAATAAATCACAATACAGTCAGTATTTATATTCTGCACTGAGGACCAAGATGCCAGAATAGACAAGATGTACAAGAGAGTTATTTTCCACTAGGACAGAAACTGGAATGCTTTAATTCCTTCTCTTAACTGTCAAAATTCTTGTTACCATCACATTCCAGGTAGGAGCTAATTTGATGGGTGTTCAGGAAGTGTGAATAACTTAAGAGTAGACACTTTTGCCCCACTTCCTCTTAGGTTTTCTTGTTTCATTCTGGGCAGAAATTTTTCTGCTTTGAAATTTCTGCAGACCAGCAGGATCTTGGTATTATCGGTTTTGATTATGCTTTCAATTGCTTTCTTTTATTTTACTATCCATTTCTTATATTTTTTGTGAGATTATTCAAGGATTTCCATAATGAGGAATTTATTTGCATTTGCACTCTGGGATAGTACAAAAGATTTCTTACTTTGAGCATAGGAAATTTTGAGCTTTTTTTCCCCTTTCTTTTTGAAATTCCAAGAAAAAAGTGATTTTGTGATTTGCTCTAGATAGCTATCAAAAGAATTAAGATTTCGTCTTAGACCCTTTATGGCCGCATAAGGAGAGGGATACAGGGACAATGGAGTATATGGATTCAAACCAAGAAAGAGTTGCTTTGAGCAGTATAAAAAGTACCAGTCTCTGATTTTTGAAGCATGTTTGCTGTTCTTCAGTTGTAGGTTACTACTCGTGTATTGATCTCTCTTAAAAATTACATTGCTTGAGTACCTTGTGAATGCAATGCATGAAGATAGTAAATCTGAAAGAATAATTCATTTTGTGTGTATGTGTATAGTAAGTTTAAAAAATTCACAGCTGGGTGATAGTGGGATATGTTAACCATCTGGAAGTAGCATAAGATCTTTTGAAATGTAAAAACAAAGTAAGGTATACTTAACTGGTTAAACCAAAAATTTTTGCTATAAACTGGGATTTTTATAAAATACTTTTCTGATGAGGTGTAATTTCATAAAACTTAAAAGTTTTCTGTGGGAATATTTCAAGGGAGAAGTAAAGCATGTAGGTTTTTTTCAAGAAAAATTGAAAGTGTTGAAAAAAAAATAAAATATTGTAGGTTTTGTCAATAATTAATGTCATCTGAGTAATAAATATAGGCTTGTGTGAGAATCCATCCCTGAGATGCTATAGTTACAACTTCAGTTAGACGTTTTTCCAAGCTCCATTTCTTCTGTCTTGTGTACTTGTCTTGCTAACCCCTTGTGTTTTCACTGCTATTATGTGCTCTAGGCTCCACTTCTCATCTTGGCTCTTTGAGCAACGTGCTTCCTGGACTAGTATATTATAGGAAGAGGCCAGAGAACAGACGTGGGTCTAATATGCAGCGAAACATTTCCTTACAGCCACTTGCAGTAGAGAAGGCAGAGAGAAGTCTGTAGCAGTACGTTCATTCAAGGGAATGAATGGGAACATCCCGTAGAGATAAATACAGCCAAAGTTTGTGGACTTTGCCATTCATCTAAGTGGGTGTTCTTCTCTTCGGTCCCTGCTCATGGGATTATGGGCTTAATCCTCGTAACTCCTAAAATTCAGACTTCTTTCACAGCTCTATGTGATTGGAATCTACTTTGAGACAGTTTATGCAAGACCTCACCTGGTCTTGCTTTGCAGCTCTGCGTTTAATTCTTTTCTTGCGTTCAGTCCACTACAACATTCTCTTCCTATAGCACACTATAGGGACAACTATTCACTGGCTCATTGTCATTCTCAGAGTCCTGTCTGGATATCAGGAGTGAAGAAGTTGTATTTTATAAGGCAAAAAGAAATCAGAACAATAAAACTGGATATTTGGAAGGCAAAATACAGGTCATCGTGTCCACTTCTCTAGCACTTTGTCCTTTTTCTCCTCATACTTGTCTTCACTGTTCAATCATCTTTGCTTTTAGAAGCACCATCAGCAACCAACATCATCTATGGAAACATATTACAAAAGGCTACGAAGATGATTAGGGGATTAGAACATGCCACTTATGAGGAAAGGCTGAGGGAATTGGTTCTTCTTAGTCTAGAGAAGACTGAGGGGGGATCTGATCAATGCTTATAAATACTTAAAGGGTACGTGTTAAGTGGATGGGGCCAGTGGTGCCCAGTGACAGGACAAGAGGTAACAGGCATAAACTTGAACATAAGAAGTTCCATCTAAACATGAGGAGGAACTTCTTTACTTTAAGGGTGGAAGAGCACTGGAAGAGGCTGCTCAAAGAGGCATTGGAGTCTCCTTCTCTGGACACATTCCTGTGCAACCTGCTCTAGGTGGACCTGCTTTGGTAGGGGGGTGGACTAAATGATCTCCAGAGGTTCCTTTCAACCACATATTGTTCTGTGGTTCTGTGTTGGCGTCTGGAAATAGATGAATAGTTTTTCCTGAACTTCCTTTTCTGCAAGGCTATATAGGGCTCTAATGCATGATACTGTGTCATCATACACTGAACATCAGCATTTCAATGTTTGCCCCAAGATCTTCAAAACCAATGTGTATCTCTTGGAATAGCCTCGAAAATAATAGCTTGAAGTTCTTTTCCTGCTGTGTGTCATAGCAGCCTGTGTGTGAAGTACTTGATTTCTGAAGAGCTCTAGTCCTGTTCTGGATGCATCTGTCACTATCCTCGGTTCAGTCGAAAATGAGCATAGCCTGGCAATTAGTGCTTTAATAATTCCTTTCAAAATTGCTTTCAAATTTAGCAGGTTTGATAAGCTATAATTTGGAAAGACCTGCAATTGGTTTATCAAATCATAGTTTAGTCTGTAGGCAATAGTCAAACCACTTATTATAGGCAGGTGATTAATTTGGGTGCCTGTAGGTTCATTGATCCCAAATTTGAACCATTAACCCTCCTTCCATCTCAGCATTGAAGACGTAATAATTAAATGTGGATTTGGGTCAAAATTTCTGCCTTTTGACAGAAAACCAACTGGTGACCTTTGCTAGAGCAGAGTTGTCACTTGCTATAGACAGTATGTTTGTAATAACGAGCAATACCCACTTTACATGATGCATGCATTATATTTTCCATAACAAATATAGGGGGAAAAAATGTTAGTGATTACATTTAAATGTATGAAAATTCTGTGTATCGTATTTTCAGTGAAGCAATGATTCAGGCGAGCTCAGAGCAACATCTGGAACGCGTCTGGTGCTGGAGTTTTCTACTGTGACTTCATCATGTTGCTTCTGTAGGAATGCAGCAGAGTAATAGCTGAGACAAGTTTGTTGAATAAGCTATTAAAATCCCAGATGCGAACATGTGCTTTGCATTTTTATGGATCAAAATAATGCTGTTGTGGGTATAAAATTTCGTTTTACAACTCTGTCTTTTCCTGAAATCTCCCTTCAATTTATTGTAAATGTTTTTGTAGATGGAAGAAGAACCTAAACTCGAGGTTGCTGCCCATATTTGGATGTACTATTCATTTTGGGAATTTAGAATTTGGGGGATTTAGAATCTTCAGCCTATAATAATAATTATTATTATTATTTCCTAAGATGCTAAGGTCTTGGAAAGGCAAGGTCTTAATGCTTCCTCATATTTTACCTAGTGTAGCCATATCTTTTATTGCTAGGTACTAGAAAGTCTGGGTATAAGATACCCTAAGATACATCTTGGAAAAAGCAATACCGACTGTCAGTAAGAACTGCAGTATGAAAAGCATGCATATCTGCAGTGAAATGGTGTCTTCTTGGTGCTAAATTAAAGCATTAGTCTTAGCATCAAGCAAGTGGTAGTCTGACCAGTTTGGTGGATCATTTAGATGATTGTATGATAAGATAGATCTAGCTTTTGTTCTGGGTTTGGACTTGAAAATCACCTTTACTTGTTGTATTATTAGAGGGAAGAATTCAGGGCTTAAAAGATAAGTCCCATGTGCAAGAATCAGTGATGAAGAATTATACAGGCAAGCAATTTTATTGCCAAATTGGATTAGGAACTAAGGCAGAACTCAGAAAGCTGAATCTGATTGTGTGACAAATTCCTATTTTGAGAGCAAAATTGTTGTTAGTATATGAGCATAAGGATCAATATAATAAAAGCCTATATTAATTAGGACAAAATTGCTTCTAGGAGTAATTTTATGCAGCGATAAAACCATTGAACAATGTTTGAGTTATATGTCATTCAAGTGTATTGAGAAAGATTTCATATATCATTTCTGTAGGTTCAGCAAAATTTCTATGAATTGATAGTTCCTACAATAAATTTGTAACATCATAATTACACTTGAGAATTCTATGCAACATTTAAATTTATTTTAAAAAGTGGAATTTCATGTGGAATCCTGGAATAAATTTATCTTCCATGTGTCGGAGGTTCTTAAATTGTTTTATGTGCCAGAGGCTTTAGTTGCCAAAACCCTGCTAGACTTTAGGTGATTTGAAGCTTTTTTTTGAGTTGCAGAGAGGCAAATCCTAAACTATAGAAATAACAAGGAGTTGAGTTGATATCATCTGTTCTGATGATTCTAGTGACTGATGGATGAACTAAAAGGAAGGATGGAATAGGGCACTCCCTAGTCAATATGACTAGGAGAATCCCTCCTGACAACCTGACAATGATCAGTCTAATCCTGAGTCTGCAAAGAGTCATCTAAAATAAAGAATTCTCTTTGTGTATCAGCACTGACCCCATGTAGTCCATCAGGCCAACTGTCATGTCTCCAATGTGGTCAGTCTTTGATGCTTCAGGGGGTCTTTGGAGTCAAGGACAAAATTGAGGACATGTTATCCACATAGAAGTCAACAGGAGACATGGTGGTGACATTGTAGTATCTTGTAAGAATTCTATTTTAGCATTTAAACTACTCCATTATGTTGTAATCAAATGTAACACTTGTGATTTTGTGAAACATACAAGTGAATTCGAATTCCAACTGCCATAAGTCATCAGTAGGATTAGTGCTGATAATTCCTGCAGGTTCTTTGGAAAAAGTCACATATGCCCCAATCATAAGATTCTTTAGTCATTAGACTTTTTAGTCGTGTACTTCTTGCATAACCGCTGAAGTGGATAAATATTTGCAGAGTCGGGGACTTAGACAGTAAATGCTTAGCAGTAAGAGACTGATCTCTTGATTTTTCTGAAAAAAATAGCTAGTAAGTACAGCTTTCTATAAACAATAACAGTTTACAGATACGGAGTGTTGAAGTCTCATAATTGACGTGACTACAACAGAATATTTTTGCAACTTTTATTTGAAAACAGGCAGTTCTTCATCAGGAATAAAATCTGAAGTAACACAATAGACATTGCAATGTAGTATCTTGCTCTAAGAATTATTACTACTTTAAATATTAATTGAATTTTAATGGTAATAACAATTTTTTTAACTTAGTAGTAAATATAATATTATTGTAAAATATAAATAAAAATATAAAATACTTTACAGCTATTGTTATAGATGTCTGAGTTTAAGCATGAATCTATAGCATCATCTTGCTTTAGCATAAACAAGGTCTTAAGTGCTTGAAAATTTGTGTGCTTTTCCACAAAATCCCACTAGCCTTTTTTACGATAAAAAAATCCCTTGTATTTCTTGGTAGTTTGTTATCATACCTTTTCACTTTTTCGTATCAGCACGAACGGAAGAATCTCATTCATACAAATGAGTATAAATCTATATTTGAAATTTGTGCGTGAAAACATCAAGAATTCAAGATCAGGATTCTGAGATTCTTATATAGTCATTTGAATAAAGTGACAAGACCTAAAGATGTATTCAGCATCCAGTAGCTGCCATAGACAGCAAAGGACTCTAGACAGCATTTCTGAAAATAGGACTTCTGGGTAAGATAACTTAAAGAAATGTGAACATTTTAGAAAATTTCAGAGTAGTAAGCTCTTGAATTTTGTTCTTTTTGTGTCTAAAACATACAGTAACCTTGTGCTTGCCTTACAAATCTTATTTTGGTTTTGGAATGTGCAGCATTGCCGCCATGGAATTTGTGTGAGCAGAGAAATGGAGACACGTCCTGTAGATGGAGAATGGGGACCATGGGGACCTTATAGTTCATGTTCAAGAACTTGCGGAGGAGGAATCAAGAGCACCACTAGGCTGTGTAATAGACCAGAGTATGTTTTTCATTGTGTTTTACTTTAGTGCATAATGAAGATATTACGGCACAATGGTTCAAAACAAAAAGAAGGTATTGTGGGTTGCACAAATTAGTTCAAAACACCAATTAAAAAAATGCTTGTTTCAGCTGTGTTTAAAAAAAGAGATAAGTCTTTAGAACTTCTAGATTACTCTTGTCTCTCAACTATGTAGTTTATATTTATAGATATTCCTAAAGACTTGTTTTGGCAGTGTGTTTTTTTCTAGCTCTGTGCTAAATGATGGTTTCTTTAAACATTGAGGTGGGTTTTTTTGGAATAATAAGAAATAGATGTAGCCCCTGTAATCTTTCATGAACAACACTTTATTTGCTTTGATTTAAGTCTTTTTCACAAAATCACCACCTGTAACACCCAAAAGGAACACTGCTTACAGCAGAGTGATTTACAATTTACCTTTATAATGAGAAACTTCCATTGATGGAACAGTTCAACGTGGGTTTCATTCTCTGTAATAAAAGTCAATGAGAACCTTACCCTTAACTTCTCCAGAAGCAGAATCTTAGCTGCAGCCTGGGTAGTTTCATGGTTTTTCAAGGAAGTCATGTCATCTTGATATTATCAGTGGGATAAATGAACTTCATTCAAAAGACCCCTGGTTATTTTATTTTCTCTGATGAGTAAGAGCCTTTTAGACTAGATTTGCATTTGATATCGCTTGGTTGTAACTGATAGTATCAGTACACCATTGATTTATTCTTTTTTTCTTCCCCAAGGACCTACTAATACTACATTACTCTGTAGCAGGGTTTATAGCAGCTAGGAAATGTATTTTTGACTTTACGGTATATAGGGTGTTTGCCAAAATTTTCCCTTTTTTTGTTTTTTTTATCCCCAAACTGAAACCAGTATTAGGACTGTAGGAAAGAGTGTAATCTCCTAACTCTGTCTTCTTTCTTTGTCACTTTGTAAAATTATAATTTCAAATTACTGAGGGAGGTGCTGCTTCTGTAAAAATAGGGCTGTAATCTCAGCTAAATTCATAAAAGAATTAAGGTTAATAATGCTTTTTCCCAGGCAAAATAATTATGACTGTAAGAGAAATAAAAATGTAATAGAAATTAATAAACATCAGTAGCTTGATTACCAGCTAACTCAGCAGAGTATTTACATGGACCTTTTACTTTCTTTACTTGGGCATAAATGTATGCACAGTGCAATAGAAGATAAGTGTATGTGGATATTCACTAATAGATGTGTGTGAGATTTTCCCCTTTAGATGGGTGGCTCAAGGCACTTTTCATGGAAACCAGCAATTTTACAAACTGAATGTATTTTACATTTACCGATTTTTTTTTTTTTTTAGACCAAGGAATGGAGGAAAGTACTGTGTTGGCCGCAGGATGAAATTTCGTTCATGTAATACTGATTCGTGCCCAAAAGGCAAAAAAGATTTCCGGGAGCAACAGTGCTCGGAATTTGATGGCAAACACTTTAATATTAATGGTCTTACATCTGCTGTTCGCTGGCTTCCAAAATACAGTGGTAGTAAGTAATTTTAAATTTCTTCAACTAACAAAATAAAAATGTTGCTTTAATTAAAGTTTTAAAACAGTCAAGAAACCTGTTGGATTTTCTTTCCAGTTGCTATGAAAGATCGCTGTAAACTTTTTTGCCGAGTTTCTGGAACAACTTCCTACTATCAGCTGAAGGACAGAGTTGCTGATGGTACTCCCTGTGGAGCAGAAACCAATGACCTTTGTGTTCAAGGCTTATGCAGGGTATTTAAACTTATTAATTATTAAAATTGATTTTAACAAATGGTAAAGTAGATACTTAATATTTATCCAAATAACCATTACTGAAAATATGTAAAGCAAGATGCTTTGAATTTACTTAAGTTAATTTTAATCCCTACCAAATTAAACATCTGGAGATGGAGGCAATTAAGTGAAGAACATACAGTTGAATCTGAAGACCCACAGTCTTTCCTCGTTAAAGCCTCATATGTGAGGCAGTTAATATTGTCCAAGTAAACAGAGAAAAAATGATCCAAAATTGACATAAAGGGAGGAAAGAAGCATGCTGTGTGTTTATTGCCACGATATTTCTGCTGTTGAAGTAAAAAAAAAAGTAGAAAATCCAAGAGTAGATAGATATTTTTATTATTTCATTGCAAAATCAGGAGGAACTGACCCTTAAAGGGATCATTTCAGTGTCCTTTGCTTAATAGCAATTACAGAAGAGCCATAAGATATTTTGTTGGGAGAAGCAAGGTGCTATGTTATAACAATTCAAGACTTCTGTCAAGCCCAGGTTGTTTTGCTGATCGCAGTGAGACGAGTAAATTCAGGATGAGGAGAAAATGTAGCCTTTTTTTATGGTGTTGAATCAAGAGGGAAGAGGAAATACCAGAAAATTGTCCTGTTTATCATAGTTATTTTTAAAAGGAAGTTTATGTAAAGATAAATAAACAACAGTTGTGCTTAAGGTAATTTAACCAGCATAGCCTATGTGTATTCCTCTGCTTCTTTTGCAGTAATGACAGACTTTAAAAGAATTGATGACCATGTACACATACATACTGTTTTTATGATTCCAAGACTTTTTAATGTAAATATAACTTAAAATTTATACAGAACGTTGATTTTTTTTATACTAAATTTTTACCTTTTATATATTCTTATACAGTTCTTAACATATTAAGTGTATTTGTACTGTACATTCTTAGTACAATACCACTATTGCGTTTTGACCTTACATCATAGCAGCCAAAACTATAAAAGGCTTTTCATGAATTGACATATATATATGTATATATCTGTATATAATAAGAACATTTTGGGGGAGTGGGAAGCTTACGTGGTTTGTTTTCATTGTTTTCCATTGGGCCAAGTGACAGAGGGCTATTATATTTTTATTTTTTTTTTTGTAGCAAGCAGGCTGTGATCATGTTTTGAATTCCAAGGCAAGGAGAGACAAATGTGGTATCTGTGGTGGTGATAATTCTTCATGTAAGACTCTTGCAGGTACTTTCAACAGTGCTCGTTATGGTATGTTTGCTTGATTATTTTTTTGATTTATTTTTTTAAAATATCTTCATGCACATTTTAGTATGGCTTAGTAATTATGTTGTACATTTGAGGAAGTGGGATTTCAGTGTATGTTCTTTAAGGCCTCTGTCAACAAAAAATATCTCTGATTTTCAACCACATGTGCCCTCTGAAGGATGCAAGGCAAACATGGTAACCCATTAACTCATTCAAGGAGAAGAAAAATCAATCTTCTCTAAGGTAGAACGAAAAGACACGAATAAAAGATATGATGAGGGTAAAAGTACTTTAAAAGGAGAAATGCTTGCTGCTTTGCACTGTGCATTCTCTCATCTGAAACTATGCAGCTGAAGGGCTTATTCCAACATCTTGTTTCGGTTGTGTAAAGAAATAGTAAGAAGGCTGGGGTGTGAGCAGCTGATGAGGTTCCTTTTTTTCCCCCCATAGTGCAAAAGATGGCCTGGGAAATGTGAACCTTCTCTTTCCAGAGAACATGGGCAGCAATGTTTATATTCTTTCCCCTTCATTGGCATGTGGTGAATGAGAAACTTCTGAATAACCCTGATAACTTCTGTTTCTTTGATTTAGTTTCTCTAATAGAACTATTGGTCGTTTTTCTATATGAAGTTCTTTCTGGGAAGTATGGGGACATTATTGTATGTGTGTAGCAGTGTAGGCTAAGTAGTTAGAGCTTGTAACATAAGGACAGAAGTCTCCAGGTTAATACCAGATTCCTAAAGGGTCCTTCATACCACTTCACTGGTGAAAAGAGACCACAGGCGAAGTGAAAATGATACCTGGAGGCCTGCCAAATGGGATCTTCATAGAACAAAGGAATTGGTGGTTGAAGGGGAAAGTATGCCCAGTATCCTGTTGGATTAGGTTTTTCTTTTTTTCCTGGCAGAGGAAGCAAAAGTACCAAAAAACTTAAGGGGTGGGATACAGCTACCTTTCCTGTACAAATACACATAACTTTTCTTGTGTCTTTCCTGAGAAGCTGGAAGAAGGCATGATCAGACATTAAAGGCTGGATTTCTGAACATGTGGACAAAACATCAAAGAGAAAGAATTTATTCTTGTGATAATTCTGAGTAAAGAATTATCAGTTCTATAAAAACTAAAACTGTCAATGTTTAAGTTTTCCACCACTATGAAAGATCTTGCTTATAGTCAGCACATGAATTCTGTCACAAATAGATCTGAAACAAGTGACACTTACACTGGAACTGCCATTTGTACAAATATGGTTGAGACTGTCACTCTGTGCTGTTTATGAGCTTTGCATTCTCACAGACTTATTTGCTTCTAACTGAAGTTGGAAGGGAAAAAAAAATGAATACCTGCGTTTTGAGATGAAGAAAACGTTGATTTATTATTTGGGTTTTATACTTAGTTGAATATTTTAAATTATGTTCAAATTCTTGGAATTACAGAATATACAAGATGACACTGAATGATACTACTAGGGTCAGGTCCTACCTGACTAACCTAGTGGCCTTCTATGATGGAGTGACTGTGTCACTAGATAAGAGACAACCTATAGATGTGATCTATCTGTACTTCTGTTGATGGGTGGACTGTTCAGTGGATTGGCTAGATGGTCGCATCCAGAGGGTTGTACTCAATGGCTTTAAGTCCAGAGGGAGAACAGTGAAAAGTGGTGTCCCTCAAGGGTCTGTGCTGGGACTGGTACTGTTTAACATTTTTATCAATGACGTAGACAGAGGGATTGAGAGCAACATCAAGTTTGCAGATGACACCAAGCTGTGAGGTGTTGTAGTTACACCTGAGGGATGGGATGTCATCCAGAGGGACCTGGACAGGCTGGAGAGGCCCTGGACAACCTGGTCTAGTTGGAGGTGTCCCTGCTGACTGAGGGGAGTTGGGCTAGATGGCCTTTGAAGGTCCCTTCCGGCCCAGATGATTCTATGATTCTATAATGAAATAAAATAATTAACTATGGTATATGCATTATAAAAATGCTAAGAAATTCTAAAGCATGTATGTATTTATAACTGTTGTTTATGAAGGTAAGGTAGCTTTTTCTTATTGTATCACATAAGTATTCATTCAAGCAAGTGTGGTATATACATGAAAGGACTACTATTTTATGAAGCAAAAGTATTATTTTTACTTGAAGGCACAAGGGATATTTTAGCTAAATTTCACTAGAATTAAAAGAGAATGCAGTTGAATAATCATAGGAGCTGTCTTCTTCCTTACTACAGAAAATTTATAAATAAGTCTAATTATATATTTAAAGGGGATTTAACTCTGTATATTTTTTTATGCTTCAAGTGTTAACTTTTTTAGAAGGACTTCTGCAAGATAATGATCACTCAGTGAAAACAGATCTTTTTAAAATTGATAAATATAGAGCCATAATATATGTGTCCATCAAGCAAGTAATTTACAATGAGCTAAGAAACCGATGTTCAACAGTTGTATATTTGCTCATCATAAAAGGATTCTTTTAAGAGTAAATTGTTAGTTGAACAAAGTAAGGCAGTTCTCTGTAATAGCTGTCTTATACTTAATCCACATAAGAAATGATGAGTAAGGGGAAAAATTTCAGAGGGCTTGCATATTTATAACTTCTTCTTTGCTCACAAAATTAGCTCTACAATTATGATTAGATCATACTGAAGATCTTAGTGTTCATTTGCAGAGGCTGTTAGTGGACCAGCACATAATTTTGCAAGGAGATACTTTCCTATTTGGCTCTTGAGTGCCTACAGCAAAGCTTATTAAGAAAAATATTCTAAAAATAATGTATTAGTTTCTTTCATAGAACACTACCACAAGAGACTGGATTATTGGTTTGTTTACAGTTTTGCAAAGCTTATTTTTACTAGTTCCTTTACAGTGGGGATCATAAATGACCATGATTGAGTCTTCTATATGAAAGTGTTAGAAAAGAAAGGACCCAGCTGAAGGTACTAAACACGGCAATGTATTATATCCCTGTTCTTTGTGTCCACCCCTTTCCCATTCAATGGGAAAAATAGATTAAGTAAAACAGAATAACTGAACAGGATTTTTCTTTGGTGTTTCAGCACACAAAATTATTCTTTTGAGAAAATACAACTTTATGAATGGGATTTCAAATTATTACTCTGCCAGTGATGAGTTGTGTAACCTTCAGCTAGTTCCCTAAGCCTTCCTTTGGACTACAGTTAGTTTGGGGGACTTCTTGATCAATTTATAAATCTGATATTTTGAACTGAGCATCATGCTGAGCATCAACAGTTCCCATTGACTTAAGCTCAAATGTCAGTTGGTTACTAGTCCTGAAATTTACTCCAAAAGAAAAGAAATCTTTTCTGTAGATCCCTGTTGGCCTCAACTTGCACATGTGTGTGTATGGACAAGCTTTTCTTCTTCCCCAATGCGTGAAATATTACATTCGGGGACTAAATAAGGGGTTAATGTGGTTTCTGTATAGTTATTTAAGTACTTATATGAATCTGGTTTCAAATGACAAGCTGTATGTGAATTTAGATATTAAATTCTATATTCAGCATTCTTAAGTACTTCTAGGGAGAGGTTATCCAAAGCTTTTAGCAGTATTTCTGAACAAATAGCTCCATGGACTAATAATAGTCATCCTCATGTTTTTAACTTGGAAATATTGATAACGATTTGGTCCGGCAAGGCTCGTGACACTGTCTCCCACAGCATCCCCATAGGTAAGCTTAGGAAGTGTGGGTCAGATGAATGGGCAGTTAAGTGGATGAAAACTGGCTGAAAGACAGGATCCAGAGGGTTGTGATCAGTGGCACAGAATCCAGCTGGAAGTCTGTGACAAGTGGTGCTCCCCAGGGGTCAGTACTGGGTCCACTCCTCTTCAATGTATTCATCAATGACCTGGACAAAGGGATGGAATGTACCCTCAGCAAGTTTGCTGATGGCACAAAACTAGGAGGGGTGGCTGACACCCCAGAAGGCTGTGCCACCATCCAGAGAGACCTGGACAGGCTGGAGAGTTGGGCAGAGAGAAACCTAATGCAATTTAACAAGGGCAAGTGTCAGGTGCTGCACCTGGGGAGGAATAACC
>BJBW01016593.1:0-19788 GCA_004320125.1 Scolopax mira
TGTTTTAAATAATTAGCATATGTAAAAGAGGATGAGTGTGATTGAGGAGTAAAAGAGGACAGTTGGCAGTTGAAGGAAGCAGTTTAGCTGGGCAGCCCAAGCCCCGTGTGCTTTACCACCAGCCTCTGCTTGAAAACAGGCTCCCAAATGAAGCTCGGCTGCCGTTGGCTGGAGCGTAGACATGAAATGATGTGCAGAAAAGGATTTATTGCCATGATCACCAGACTTGTCAGAGAGTATTTAAATAGTTCTTTTTTGCTTTCTTGAGGCACTGAAAGGAAAATGCCTGTGAGAGAAGTGAACAAGGTTGGTGAAACAAGTTAAAGACTTTCTTTGAGCCAAAATACGGAATGGAGGGGAGTGGAAGGAAACAGATATTTGCTGAAACAGTATGATTTTTGTGTCTGAATTCCATTAGAATCATTGCAGGCTGATTTGGGATTCCTTGTGCACTAAAAAAATTAGATTTCATGGAAACTTTGGTGAATTTAAGGTCATAAACATTTTTTGCACGTTAAAACTGTGATTATGAAGTAGCAAAATGATGACTGGGAGTCAGAAAGCTCTATTCACTGAATGAGGTGAAATTTGAACTTTTGTGTGCATCATCTGCTCGGGGGCAACCGTTCTTCTGTACGATCTGACTTCAGGGCACCCAGCAGCAAGTGTGAGCTGGGTTTGTTTCTCAAGCTGTAAAGAAGAACAGGAGGGTGGGTGGGAGGGGGAACAAGGTAACGGGGTGGTGCAAATACGGAATGCTTTGTCCATCAGCAGAGCATCGCCTGGTGGGCTTGTGCTGTGCGGAGGCAGGGCTGGGATGTCTGTCTGTGAGGGTCCGTCGTGGTGCCACAGGAGGGACAGGGCACTGTGAGCGATGCTTCCACAGATAGTGGAAAGTGATCACTCTGACATGAAAGTGATCACTCTGACATGAAAGTTTTCCTTTCGCTGGTGAATGAGGAAGAGCTTGAAATTGTGCCACTTGCGCAGAAGCTGAATTGTCTTCAGAGAAGTGGTTCCTTTTTTGCTGCTCTACCCAGAACAAGTGCTTAAACATTCAGTAGAGACCATGACAACACCGAAGTACATCTCATTCAGCCCTGCTGGGAGTAATGGGAGGCAATTGCTGTCATCAAATAGGGCAGTTTTAATGCAACTTCATTAATTTATGCAACATATCTGTACCTTACTGAGCCAGAATTTGGGATTGGGAAGTAGAGGGCAGAGTTTTGTAGCACTAAATAAAGAAGCTAAAAGCAAATTCTCCTTTATTTGTATTCTCTAAGAACATTTCAGATTGAATTGGATACCTGCCCTTTCTGCTCACGGGACCTTGATTTATTTTGGCAGCGTGGAGGTAACTGTGTTACGCCGATAGTTCAGAACTGTACTTTTTTTTATTCCCGCCCTCCCCCATTTCTGTTGTGAAAGCTTTAAAGCTAGTTTGGGCTATTTCTTTGCCAGCTGAATACAAAGCATCACCCTCTGCCAGGGACTATCCATTGTCCTCCTCTGCCGAGGCTCTTGTTTCTGCCTCATCTGGGCAGAGGCAGGACTTGTTGGGAACAGCCATTAACGTGCCAGAGATTCGGGCGATGCGCGCAGGTTCCTGGACGTGGTGTGCTCTGAAGCAACGGAGGCATTTCAGAGCCAGCTCATTTACTCTCAATGCTTGCTTTTTTTGGCATCCACATCAAAAACAGCAGATGATTGTTACTAAAAGTGTTCTGAGGACTTCAGGCAGTTTTATACATGTTTAGCTGTACGGTCGTCAATTGTCAGTGCAGTGAATGACCATCCAAGATAGTCAAAAGACCATCAAGGAAGCTGAGAAAGAAGACTGATTGGAAGACATTTTCTGTATCAGCGTGCAAAAGAGAATTGGCAGTGACTGGAACTTCTTAACAAAGAACAATTATTTGCATTGAATGTCTAAATCTAAATTTAAAGAGAGCTTTCCCCCAAATAAGGATCATTACCGAAGATAAATTTAGTAACTTTACAACATCTAAATTTAGGTTTGCAAATAAGCCCTCCTGCAGAAGACATGACTTCTGCACACATGGGGCTCATGAACACAGAGATCCACTTGGCATTCAATAGCAGATACTTGTAGTGTGTCAGGGCAACGTTCTCAGTTGTAACTGCTGCTTCGTGTTTCTGGTGCAACTTTTTCCAACTGGCAAGAGTGTGGAATTTAGGAGTCCTCTCTGCCAGCTTTGAAGCAGAATTGGGTTCAAAATTGGAGCGTGGCTGAGATCAGCAGTGTGTATTTCATGTCAGGAAATTTGAATCACTTAGAATAGCCAGTAGTTTCAAAGAAAGAATTAATTCATCTATACCTGCTGTGGTTTCAGTGGCCTGGATAAAGGCCTTCAGCTCATCCTACCAAGATGCTTCTCATCCGAATAAGGAATATGGTCCTTCTAACTCAGAAAAATGTCCACTGTTTATAAAAGTTCAGTACTGTCTGAAGAGTCCCACAGCTAGCTGAAGTTCAGATTGCTTCTACACAGAGTGAAAAATTGTCTGTTTCTTCAGTGGTTCCCATGGGAGTTGAGAAACCCAGTTCTGCCACTCGGGTGGAAACAGAGCCCTTCACCGCTCGGAGCTGAGCTTGGGCAAAGACACAGGATTCTCTTGCCAAGTGATGTAAGATCTGTTGATGGAAGAGGCTGCATTGAGAGTTTGATTAAATTGTTACTGTCCCCATAATGCCTCTGGGGGGGAGCTTCTGAGTTGTATTCAAGAATAGGTGACTGGTACTGAGGTACATTGAAATTTGCATAATACTTTGCATAGGAGAATGAAGGGAAAAACATTCTGATTTTGATAGATCTCGTGAAATGGGCCACTATGCTATTATGTTAGGAAGAATCTAAAAATTATACTTTGGTATTAAGGAGAGTATGTTTAGGGCCATACCACTTGCCAAACTAAATTACAAAGCACAGGTTAATTTTTAAAGTGTCCCTGAGATGGAGCGAGTTGTATTGGTGATTACTGAAGTCTGCTGGGAAGCAGGGGGCAGAGTTTAGGACTTGTGATTCTCAAAGTTCTTCGGATTAGTGCCCATGTTAAGCTTTTGATAGATTTATTTAGGGACCCTGAGGGGTTGAGAAGGATTTTAAGCAAATTAAAATTCACTAATCACCTCTTGTTGCCGTTCAGCAGCTGAAAAGATGCTGCTGGTGTGTGCTGTGTGTGCCACCAGAGTGCTTGGGGGTGCTGTGAGATCTCCCAGCTGAGCAAACCCTGGCCAGCAGTCTCATAATGAATTACTGGTAGGATATAATCAAAGATCATTGTCATCAAAATCTGAAAGAAATCTAATAGCAGAGAACTGAATGCCTTTATAACGATGATGTGAAGTTCTGTGTCTATAAAACTTACCTAAACACGCGTGTGTCTTTCTTAGTGGTTTTGCTACCATGTTTCACTTTTTTATTTCAATATTTTTTGGCTTTGCTGGCATTTTCAAAAGCCCAAGAGCTGTACTGTAATTTAGAAAATATTTCTTAATGGGGGCATTGTTGACGTACATGGTGAATTGTCTTGAAATATTGAATCTTTGAATTTAATTTTGATTTAATAGTTGTAAATAATAACCTACCAGGGATACCTTTGCCTTGCAAATATTGTGGTGCAGGTCATTCTAACCTGATAGTTTGAATTTCCTAAGACTCTAGAGGATGCTTATTTACAAACTGTTGGGAGTATTTAAAAAATTTCAGACTAAACCCCAACTTTTTATTAGTTCACATGCAACCATTGATCTTATCAAAGCTGAGAATATGAAAGATGTTGATAGAAATTGGCTTCCTCTGAGGATTGAGCAGTCTGTCACTCATTTTATCCCAGAATTCAAACACAAATGTGAAGTAGTGTGAGTGTTCCTACTGCTCTATCTTTCAGAAGGCTGTGAAGTCCAAAAATATATGAGAAATATAATACCATCCTTTTGTGGAAGTGAAGGAAGGGCCTACGTACCTGTGTGGATTTAGGATGTAGTGAAGATCTGGGGAACTCTCCTCTTCTGCTTTATTGTCCTCTTTTGCTCTAACAACTGATGGGCATTTCTCTGCTTTTTTCTAAAACGTGTACCTGATCAACAAGAACCTGGTCCTCGGTGGGATATTTAGAGACTTAAGCTCTAAGGACTGGGCATTTTTAAGGCATCCCTTGTAAATAACTTGCGCTTTGATGTTATATATTTTAACTAACAATGTATCAATTACATTAGAGGTTTTACAGTTTGAAGAAAATAAATGAGGAGTTCTTTCAAGACCCTTCACAGCCAGCACGTTATAAATAGTGCCTTGTGACACAAAGGGACACTGCCTCTTGCTGGTTTATGGGACTGGTCTTCATCCCCTGTGAAAGCCTTTTCTTCCCCACAGTCTCTGGGGAAAAAAAAAACCAAACAAAAACAAACTCCCCATAAATATCCATGAAAGGTCTCTTGGATTAACTTTCTCCTTTTAAGCATTCTTCTCGTGTCTATTACCTGCAGAAGACTGGAATATAAATAATACAGGTGGTAACTAATTTGTTTTTCTTCTCACTCTTAGTTTATTAAGTGCTGATTGGCTTTTACTTGCATTTTTATCCTATTAGTTCTTTACTTTCCAAACTGGGGACTTTCAGCCAAATTTTCACTTGATGCTCTTCTTCCTCTTGCATCTCTAAATATGACTTTTTTTTCTTTGACACTTCAGAACTCGTTAATGTATAAACGTCATAGCATTACAAAGTCTGATTCATTGCCTATGTGTAACTTTTTAATGCGGGAAAAGAAACCGTAAATTAGTATTTGAAAAGTACTTTGTATTTGACCCGTGTGGAATCTAAAATTTTGGAGGCATTTTCTGTCTTGAAAATGTAACTTATTGGTGGAATCTTCTTACCTCTAGTCTTTTGAAACTAAGTTGGAAAAAAGCCTTAGGTATGAAACTTCTCTGAACTGAGAACAAAATATTTTCCTCTCGCTCTGGGTGCCGTTGCAGTGATCTGCATACTTTGTCTCCTCTGCAAAAACAGGGCTTTCCCAGCGGTCGATGTTATTTTGTCAGGTATTGCCTGTTCCAGGCTCACACGAATGGAATTGGAGATATGTGAGAATTGAAACTGTATGCCAAGACCTGTGATAAATTGTTAAACTTAAAAGCTGTAACATCTTATTATTTTGAAAAATTGTCTGAGAAAACTTGGGTATAGTGACATTAGGGGGTTGTCAAGTGAATAATCAAATTACTGTATTTCTCAGCTGATGGTAGGCTTTTTGCCTGTATTCGCCATGAACCTAGTTCGAGGTGCTTTATGCTCCTCTGCTAAATGCTTTTTATTTAAAAGAAGCTGTTTGGTATTAAAATCTTTCACATCTTGAAAGACAGACAAATGTCAGTAGAATTTAACAGTGCTTGCCATTTTCTGTTCTTTCTAAATGACAGTTGCTTCCCTTGCAGAAGCTTTCTTTAATACCAGTTATTATTATTGCAGTAATTCAGGGCAGTAGACAACGTGGGGCTCCCCTAACTGCACGTGTTCTTAAACGGTTCCGTAAGCAAATCAAGGAACTTGCAATATGAGAGAGGACGGGAAAATAAGAAAAAATGCTTTGTTATACATGTTAGTGTGGCTTCTGCTCTGTGCTTCCTGGGTTATATGTGCTTTCTCTCCATCAGAAGACAAAGATTGAAAATGAAGTGCAGCACTTTCTATTTTAAAATACTGTTATAGGAAGGAAACGTGTGTCTGTGTGTGCATCATTAAAATACTATTTTCTTACATGTAATTGGAAGAATTGGCATTGGAATTCCACAGAATTGTCCATTTCATATGGACAGCCATATGAAAATGACCATATTGTCTTTATAGTCTCTCCTTAAAAATGTCATTCTTTTATTCCCCCCGTTTTGCCCTTTTCCCACCACTTTTTTACAAAGAACATCAGACTTCTTAAATACTTGAGGACTTGATATTCATTATTTCTTCCATTTACTTGTGGGATAAATTATACAAATTGCAGTAGTTCAAGAGAGACTGAAACTGCCCATAATCAGGACAAACAAGCAGTGTGTATTAAAAAAGAATTTCCAGCTCTAGTTTTTTTATAATACCTGGTGTCACCGATTTTTTTTTTTCTTTTAAGTATTACATTTTTTCCTTTTTTTTTTTTTATTTTTGTGGCAATGGCCTGGGTTTCTTCTGTTCATTAATACCATTTGAGTAATGGTATATTTTTGCCCGTGGGGACTCTTGGCTGAAGCCACTGGCAAAAGCAGATCTTCCACAGTTTTCCCAGCCAACTTCCCAAATTAAAAAGAAAATCAACCAATAGAAAATCACCCAACATTTAGTTGGTTTTCATAGGCAACTTAATTAACCATGTTTCTCACAGGCAATATTTTTGTGCCTAATCTGCAACTAACTCTAGAAATTAAGGCACAGAGTTAACTAATGAGCTTTTCCTCTTGAGCTGAACCTCCATGAATGTGTGTACCAAAACAGATCACAGCTCTCCAGGGTTTTGTGGTGCTCCATGTTTTTTTTTTAGTCCCCTCATTTGACTTTGATTCTGACTCATTGTTTTCCATATGTAATGAGAGCTTCTGCTCTTGAACTTTGAATTCTTCTTCAGGTTTTATTTTTAGGCTATTTGTTTAATGATTATGAGTTATTGGGGTTTTTTTGATCCCCTGCTAGCTTCTGATGGCAATAAGCAGCACAGTCACTTGATGCTAGTTCTGTATATGCTGCTGATTGAGGTTAGTGTTTGTACAGCACCCATCTCAAATCTATGTAAACAGATAATTAAGCACAACACCAGATAATACCTAGTCACTCCTAAATTGGTTGGTTTGCTTCTGGATTAGAGTCCTTCAAGCCTCTGCATCTGGTAGAGCCTTGTTATCCCTGGGAGAGTCCTGGGGCTTTCAGTGGGACATGACAGAATTGGGTCTTGTGTTTTCTCTTGCACTTAGTATTCAGAGGTTTGCTGTTGTTTGAGCCTTTTAGGTTGTCATTTTTGTGGTCTCTATTCTTGTCCACAGTGAATAAAAATAAATATAAATCATCAGCCTCTTTGAACCTCAGGATCAACTAGTAGAGTACCAGACTTACTACTTCATCAAGAGATGTGACTAACTTTCATACGGAGTAGAGAGATTTGTTTTCTTGTCTTTCTCAGAATTAAGAGCTTCATACTATCTCAGAGCAGGCAGGGTAGAGTACAAGCTATATCCTTTTTGGGTGAAAAGCCAGAAACTTTTAGTTTAGTGGTTTTTTTGCGTGGTGATTGGTTTTATTAGGTTGTGTTTCGTTTTGTTGTTGCTGTTTTAAGGAAGGGCTGAAGTTTTGAACCTCCGTTCTTTGATGAGCAGATACAGCATTAGTGATTTTTTAAAATTCTTTTTAATTTTCTGATGCTTCATCAAAGATGAAATCACATATCCCATCTGTTTTCTTCAGTGGTGTTCTTGAGAAATAAAATAAATCAACAGGTAATAATTTCCTTTTCAAAGCTGGTAGGTAGTATCTGCAGTCTTCCCAGCAGATTGCAAGGACTTCTTGGGATAGAGGGAGCTTCTACCCTAAATTCTGTGTGCAGGTCATAGTCCTGATGTAACATGGTATTTTAAGGCTGATACTGCATTATGACTGTCAGCTTCTCTCTGGCATTTAAATTTTTGAAGGATAGGCAGCAGGAACTCTGAAGCGATGACAGAGCAAGAACACACAGTTAGAACTTTCTGCTGTGGAGATGTGATCTTTTTGTAATGATGGATGAAGGCTGCTCAGAGACTGACAGATGCTCTCAGTTGAGTCCGGGGTGATAAACAAATAATCCCTGACAGGATATTGATGCTCGTTGACATTGGTCGTGCTTTCTTTAAACTACCTTTTGAGTAGAAACTTGCCAACTTTCTTTTCCTTAAACGTGTCCCACTGGAGTGCTCGTGAAGGGAATTTAAAGAGTTGGCTTGGTTTTGGCCTCTTTGGGAGATGCCTTTGATGTGATCTCTGGGCTTCAGAAGCCCCAGGTCCCTCCTTGCTTCTCCTCCAAGATTGCAGCCATGAACCCTCAGTTGACTGAGGGAGTTGACTCCCTTGTGGGAGGTGTTCACTTCTGGAATGCTCTTTGCATGCTGCGGGGACAACGTTCTATTGCTTTCCATGTCTTTTCTAGAAGACTACCAACCTTCTGGAGGAGAGGAATTGGAAGAGTGAAGGTGAATTTCAGTGGTGGTGTTTGTGCCCTTGGTTTCTCCCCTTCCTGACCCATACACGTGAAATCTTGATAAATAAGTATTTGTGGCAGTTGAGAGTTTACTTCCGAGGGACTTCTTGAGAGCTTCACGCTTTCTGTGGGGGATCTGGTCTTTCAGAACATTTTATCTCCTGGAGCAGAGATGAGGTGGTATTTCTTGAAATGCAAAAAGCAGAATGGTTAACGATTTTTCTTTATGACATTGTGATATTTCTTAAAAGTACTTAGATGGATCATTGTGACCAGTGCCATTGTTTTAAGGATGCTTGAGCAGGTAATAGCTCTAATTTTGTTCTTAATGCTTTTTTAATGTGAAGATCTACGTTGTGTATAATTATCTAAAAGATCTAAGTAGTTTTGCTTAGAGGAAAATACTAAACTGGAGTATGTTACAGCTGGAAGTTCAAATACTAATGCTTCATAATTTATTGGGAGGTGTAAGGACAAGCTAGTTCAGCTCTGCTCCTTATGTTTAGGCAGAGACATACCATTCTGGTGCTTAGCCATGGCTGAATGTTCACATCCGTTAATGGCAACTTTAGAGTTGAAGGCTTCATTTTTTTATTTATTTAGTTAATCATTTTTTGTAGAACAAACATCTCATGACAGCGGGTATTAAGAGGCATGCACAAAATTGGGAGGTAGGTCACAAAAAACCCAACTCCAAAACCTCAAAAGCCCCTAGCATCCCCCCCAAAAAAGCCCCAAACCACACATACAAACAATGCACCCCCTTAACATCTAAACAGGAGGTATGAAACCAATGTTGAATGTGCTATCCAACTCTTAAGTTGCAAAGCAAAGTAAATGACGTGTATTGGTAAACATGAAATGGATGATACTCTGCAAATATGAATTCTAATCTCTAGTGTGAGTTCTTATACTGCTAAATTGCCAAAGAATTTGAATTTCAGTGAAATTGTCAGCACCCTGTGGTGTAGACAGCAAGTTTGTTGTCCGTGAGTAGCTACAAAGAAGGACTTCTTCAGTCCTGTAGCTTGCAGATAGGATGATGAAACATGATTTTTCATACTCAATGAGCTGTATTTTTTTGGTCCCTGAAGGGTTTAAAGTTGTTCTTTTCTTCTTCAAAAAAAAAAAAAATAATTGTGCTATGGTATTTCTTGTTGTTCTTCTCTATTGTCCTTGTGACCCACTTTTTATACTGCAGCATTATCCTCTGTTTAGCCAAGAAAGGAAGGGAAAGGAGCTCTGGGAGAACCAGAGGGATTCAGTTGGTACACTGTGCATGGAACTGAGCAAGTCAGCTCAACAAAGGGCATAAAAACTTCTAAAACCAGGATGGGATCCTAATGGGAGATGTGAAATGACCATTTTTGAGATTTTTTTTTTTTTTTCATTGCTTCCATTAGCAAAGGCCAGTCTGCTACCAATGTTACCTTTTTTTCTTGCAGCTCCTTCACCTCAAATCGCTGGGCAAAGCAGTGGGGTGTATTAGGAGTGGTATAATGGTAAGAATTAGAAATATCTTTGTGGGTGCATTGATTTAACAAGGGAAGATGAGTCTGCCAGTTGTGCTTTTCCTCTTGCTGCAGAGGATTGCTATTCCAGCTTTACTTAGAGTGACATCTGCCTTTATTAGGATAAAGCTTGATCCCATTGCAATGCAAATGCCTAAGCCTGGAGGAGAACTTGGAAGGAAAGGAATTCTTACCTGAGGAGGCTGCCCAACCTGGGGGGGTAACTGAACCGCTCTTACCTGTGGTTCTGTCTGTCACAAAGAGACCAGAGGCAAAACCAAATGTGAGCTTATCCAGTGTTTTTATTCAGCTACTGGCTTACAAGAGCAGAAAGAAAAAGGAGTGAGTAGCAGCTGTAGTTTGGAAGCTCTGCTGCTAATATGCTCTGTTATCCGTTGTGCTGTGCTTGAGCTCTGGCTTGTGTGCAGGTCAGGTGGTGCCTGAAAACCTCCTTCCAGGGTTAAAGTGCTGGGTGAATTTATGCCTGCCACACTTTGTTACTATTCCTCCAATTTATGTCTTTTTTTCCATGTTAATGGCCGCTATGCCAGAAGATAGCCTCTTGATGCTGCTCTCCTGCATGGAATTTTCCAAACCTCCCCATCTAGGCACTTAGGCCAACGCTGCAGGATTGGCATCGGAGCCGCTCGGATGCCACGTTCCTCAACGGTTCCAGCCAGACAGAACGTGCTTCACAACTCCTGAAGCGTCAGGCCAGGGACCCAGAGGTGCTTTTCACCAGTTTAAGTCAATCAATTTGCAGCTCAGTGGTTTCCTTCTGCAGCTCTGTTCTTGCACTGAATGACAAGCCTGGTTGTTTGGGGTTTTTTTTTCCTTTTTTTTGTCATTTAAGTTCTTCACAGCTTTTGATTTGATTTAATCAGACCTATCAGCTTATTTCCAAAAGTGAGCTAAGTCCCAGAGGAATACCATGTACAGGCACATTAAATCTGTTTTTTATCTATCATGCCTAATGATGGGTACAATAAAGTTTGTCTTGTTGTCTTGTGTTAATGCCACTTCTGGTACCTGACTACATTCCCTGATTTTTTTCCTGCTCACTTGGTGCTCTTCTATACTTTTTTTTTTTTAATGTGTATGTGTGTTACCTGTGAACGTCATGACTGATAATTTTGGGTTTTCTCCTTTACCTTGGCAGAGTTGGGAACAGAGGAGAGGAGTTGAGGCTAAGGTGGGAAACTGGAGCGAGGTGTCCATCTTTGTCTTTCTCTACAGCTGCATGTTGAGGCCCATCACAGTTTTTAAAGCACTTATTATGTTATTGCAGCGCTTTTGTTTTCTAATCAAGATGGCTCTGAGGTGCCAAGTAACCAAGTCTGAGATTCCCACTGAAAAACTGCATAATGACTTATTTTGACAAGATCTATTTACCATGAAATCGTGACCAGTGATGCTAATTTTGCTGTCATTTTCAATTCATTATTTGATGAGTCCTTATTAGTTTTTCTAGCACTTTTAACTAGGAATGCTCTGACAAGCCTAAAATTGCATGGCTTTCAGGTTTTGGCACGTTGTATTTTTTTTCTCTCATCCCCTGGGACCTTCCTGTTCAGAATTGTTATGTGGAACACTGGACCAAATGAACAAAACAGGCTATTGCTCAGAACTGGAGATTGTTTGGGCACAGATGAGCACAAAGTCATTATAGCATAAATATTTTTTTTTAGTATTTTAGCATATTTTGAACTCAAATTACAGTTTGTGAAGAGTATCCCAGCAGTTCATGCATCTGAGGTTTTTGTTCTGAGATAATCTGAGGTTGCTACTGACCAGTACTTTTGGGTAGTGAGTCTCCATCTTTTCTAAAGATTGTAAGTGCTAATAATTTGTAAACCAAATTATTTGAAAAAGCTTGTTCAGCACCTTCAGCACCGAAGGAGAAATTTCCCCTACTTGACTTAAAGTGAAATTTTGATTACCAGTGCTCTTTCTGATGGCACTGGCATCCTCTCCCATTAGCCCCCAGTCCTCCCTGCTCACGCTTGACACAGGCATTAGCATAAAACTAGTGTTACCACTAGATGGGTCTGTTTCTTCAATAAGCCATTGACTACTTGTTCAGGAGAGAAATCTTGTAAAACTTCTTTGGGTGATAGAAGATACATGTTGTCTAACTGCTCTTTGGCCACAGTTACTCCTAGGAAGAACCATTAAAAAAAATATTATGTTTTTGGTTTTGTTTTTTCCCAGAAGCCTGTACTATTCTACTGCATTCCAGGTAGGGAATTAGTAAAAGCTGTAGGATTCTGCAAAAGTTGTTTGGGGTTTTTGGTTGGTCCTTTTTTGGTTTGTGGTGGTTTGGGGTTTTTTTGGTTTTGGTTTTGGTTTTTTTCTTTTAATTGAGGGATCAGCATTAATAACACCTCACTTAAGGTCCTACATGTACATATGAAAAATTTATCAGTTTTTTCTCTGTAAATCTATCTACTTTGACCTTTGGCAAATTGAAATACTCAGCTTCAGTAAATTTATTATACATGGTCATCTGTTGTTTTTAAGAAAAAAGTAATCTTTGCCTTATAAATATGGAGAGCACGTGAACATCTCCTTTGTTTGACTCAAAAATATCTGAAACAGAATTGCAAAGTCATTACCAAGAGGTTTACAACAAAGGAAGCTGTAAATATGGGATGCAAAGGGTATTTTTAGAAGCAAGCACTTTATCAGATCAAAGATGTGACAGTTGCAATTTCTTCACTAATTTCCTACGCTAAAGTAAGAAAATGCTGTTTGTGTTTGGTGCTTTGCTCTGTGTCCCTGGCCCAGGAGACATAAACCAAGGGATTCCCCCAGCCCCAAACTGACTAGTTCCCCCAGAGGCAAGGAAAAGGGACTCCTCTAGAAAAAGGTGACAAGAATCCCCTTGTTTGGTGTTGGCTGGGAGGGAGGTTGGTTTAGAGATGGCCCTTCCAACCAATACTGCTACAATTCAATAAAAATGAAAAATTAAAAAAGTTCAAAGGTATCTCTTGTTCCACAAGAAGGTGTTGGGGGTGGAAGAACGGGGGAGAGGGCCACCTCCAATAGTTTTTTTTTTTTTTTAAAAAGCTTTCCTCATACATAACATGGCACAAGAGAGCTCTTAGATCTTCTGTGCTTACTGCTTGGTTTTTTTGGTTTTTTTGTGGGTTTTTTTGTTTTTTGTTTTTTGTTTTTTTCATGGACTATTACATTCCACAGAGTTGTAACTTTATTGAGAGAGTATTTGATTTAAGTACCTCTTCAAAATTCTTTTAAAACCCCAACCTTGAGAGAGAATCCCCTGCTCCCCCCAGCAGTTTATGTGCTTAGATTTCAGGTCAGCCTGTCTTTAAGATGTGCCAGTTCCAGATTCTACTTGGTTTATGGTATTAGTATTGCACCATCACAGTACTTATAATTTTCAGTTTTAATCAACTGGAATTAGATGTCTTAGTTAAGGGTGTGTTGGATTTACCTTCATTAAGAGGCAATTAATTTCTACATAGGTGTTTCCCTAACGCTCGTTAGCCAGAGCAGTTAGACAATATATAAGATGCAGCTGTGCCTCAGGTGGTGGTGGTTTTCCTCCTAGTTCTGCAGATCTTCCAGCTGGTGCCCAAGACAGCCAAGCTCTCTGTCATTTTAAGGTCATACTGCAAGTATCTATTTATTTTTATTTTTTTTTTCTATTTCTTCTAGTAGTCTCAATTAATGTGGATGCCTTTTAAGAAGTCCATTTCACAATGCAGTAACAATCATAACTTTTTTTGTTCTCAGTGACTGTTTTTAGCATCTGCTTGGGCTGAGCAGTTTGAAGGTGTTAATCAACAGAACTCTTGGGTCTGAATTTTTAGTAGACACAAGTGAAACTGAGCTTTTTCTGGCATATAAAGCAGTGAAGGGGAAAAAATATAAGAGGATTAGATGCCGGTGTATCATGTAGCGTGAACTGACCTTGAATTACCAATATCTTGATGAAGTAAGCGCCAGTTAATATAGAAGTTGTGTGTGTGTGTCTATGTGCTGGAATTGAGTGCTGTTGCAAATTTACTGCTCTTGAAGTGTTGAGCCATCCAACGGAGTAACAGCATCAATAGCATTGATGGCTTTCTGCATTTTTCACACAAGCCAAAGTATTACGGTTCGAGTCACTGCTTTCTTTTATTGCTGCTGTGAACACAAGGGCTGGAACGCAGCTGTGGTGCTGCAGGAGGGCTGACACACGTGGTGTTTGCTGGGAAATCCACTGCAGGCCAGTACTGGCCCAGGCATACTGGTGGCCAGTATCATCTCGCAGCTCCTTCAGTCCAGCTGGGTTGTCCTAACGGCCTGGCATTGCCCGGGTGTCCGAGCTGGGTTTGTTTTACAAAGCGATCTGGGGGGGCTTTTTCACCTGGGCTGCCTGTGGCAGTATTGTGCTGTGTCACATCCTGGGGCACACAACCCGTGTGTGTCTGGATATGCTCTGTCCAGTGGTCTGCTTGGAACGTTCCAGTACATTTCATAATGGTTGAGATTTAAATCTTCCCAATTGAGACTTAATTGGTAACTTATATTTGAGAGGGGGATTCTGATCAGGATTTATTAGCTTGAGTTATTGTTTTCTTGTGGAAGCTTTTTGTTAAAATTTTGCAGATGCTGTAGTTATTGGTATCTGAAATCAAGTCATTAGCAGTAGTGAACAAAATAATAAAACAATGATAATATAGCAGTATGATACCTAATTGCCACAAGCTAGATGACAATCTTTTATTTACAATTGAATTGTAGGGTTACAACTCTGATAAAACGTATTCTTCTAGGTTTTGAGAAGATTTTCTGTGTGGGTTTGTGTTTGTTTTTTTTTTTTTTTAAATAAGGAAAACTCCTGTGCAGCAGCACATCGTAGGTGTTTAAGCGCAGGACGTTCCGTGCACTAAACTCTGGCGTATGTGCAGGTACCGGCCAGGTGAGGCTGTACAGAATGGTTGTAGCTCCCTGTTTGCCTGCCTTTGCATTGGCATTTGCAAGTCATTTTAGATGTGGGAAAGTGCTTGGGTTTCTCTCTGTTAAAGTATTTAAGCCAGATGAATGTCTTTCCTTTGCATCTAACTGCTAAAGCTGTCATTTTAGTTACTTCCCCAGCACACAGCTGCCTTGGAGTTTCAGGGTGAGAGGCAGCAGGCGAGGGGTCTGCTATATCAGTGAATGGCTTTTATATGACATTTATGGAAGCTCCCTTGCTTTTGTGGAACGTCACTTTAAGGAGGGCACACAGAAGAGCTGTCATTAAAAATGTAAGCACAGTGGTTTAGTAAAATGCAGGTTAATGTGCAGACTGCAGACCAGTTCAATGGTTTGTCTCAATTCAGACATGGATTTTACATAAAGTAAAAGCCAGAGGTTTCTTCTAAACAACCACGCGGTGGTTAGAGTTGTGTGTAACTGCTAATTTTCACCTCACAAGTGGTGAGTAAGAATAATAATTTTCTGTCTGCAAAAACTGCTTTTAGATTCAAAAAACTTCAGTGCTTTAGCTGAAAATACTGGTGTTTCTCTACCCGTAGTTGCCTTCCGTGTAGTCAGTCAGCTCTTAGCTGAAGATAGGATTCCTGATAGACTGTTTCTGGCGATGCTGCTCCCCTCCTGTGTGTGTTTGTGTTCCCTGGTGATGGAGCAGGCTCTGTGGGCACACCTGATCCCTCACTCCATTCCTACAGGTGACATCTGTGCTGCCGGTTTGCCCAGAAAGATTGATAATGTGTCAAGCACTAATTACCTATCTACTGTTCCTTGGAGGTGCCAACAATGAAGCAGTAATAAAACAAGGTTTGACAGTGCTATTTAAAAATTCCTCTGAAGTAGGTTAATGGTGGTACGGTCAAGGCTGTCACAGGGGGCTGGCGTGACGGGCTTTCCCTCAGCATGTCAGCTGTTAATCATCGTGTAGCCTTCTGGGGGGGGAAATGCAGCAATGTATTTCAGTATTTCAACACTATCTAAATATGTATGCCACTTTTAGGATAATATCTCGTGTATCTCTAGAGGAGATAATGAAGTTGCAGATTGTCTAATCATTCTAATGCATGCGCATCGCAATTCTGTTTGGCAAATCTTCCATCAAGCCATTGATTTGGTTGAGCTAATGCTAATCATGAAGGGGTAGAATTTCAGCTCTGCCTGATAGGCCCTGCGAGCAGCTTTCTGTGGGTGACAGACTGGTAAAAGCACGAAGCTGGGAGAACAATGCTGTGTTCTCCTACTTCACGCTGCAGCATTATGGTTAAAGCTGATTTAAAGGATCCCAGCTGGCTGCTACCAGAGACATCCATCTGGGAGCCTGTGATGGTGAGAACTCGGTGTTCCTGAGCCCTAGTGCACAGCTCCTGGGGGAACGCAGAGCTGCCAGCTGACGTTCCTTGGAGATTCCCATCTAACCAGTGTCAGTTCTCCCACCTCATAGGTTTTTATTGTAGTTGAATGGTGATTAGTGCCCATGACCAGCTTAGTTGTCACGTGCCTGGAGCAGTTACTTTGAGTAGCTGTCTTGCTGTGTCTGCCTTACAGAAGGACAGAGACTGGTGGCCCTGTTCACCCAACAGCCGGTCGACAAGAGGGTGCCCGTTTACTGTGGGCTTTGATGACATCTGTAGCTGCTGTATTTCTTATGCTGTTTGGTTTAACATTGCTTTAAACTCTTCCTGCTACTTTATATGCGTTCAGGAGGCTTGTGTCTGTCATTGTGTGCTGACCTAAATTTCTATGAAAAGTGTTGAGTTTTATTCTAGAGAGAGAGTATCACTGTCCTGGGATGATCTGTTATTTTCAGTATGAAGTCACCGACACCGAGTCAGCATCATACTTGACACGTGCCCACAAGTAACTTTACAGTTCTGTCACACTCCTCTCTGCTCCTTTGCTGACAAGGTTTTCCCCCATATTTTGCATGTAAACAAAATGCCAATTCTCTTTTCTTCTACTTTAATTTATCTTCTGAGTCTATGGTAATTACAATCTTCACTTGCACATGATGATTTTCCTCTACTGTGTGGTTTCTTTAAGGAAAGCAGTTGAGCATTACAGGAGGTCTCTAAGCTCTTAAACTATAGATGTTAGGTACTGCGGCCTGAAGAAGAGAAATCCTAAGCTTTATGTCATTCTTTGCAATGTGTGACCAAGGTACTGTGTGTGGTTGATGGTCTGGTAGCCTTACTGATCTCAGCCCCATCACTATTCCCGAAGGAGGAGGACACTCTATCAGATTAATAGGTGATTAGAGCCCTGCAGTGGGTGGTTTATGCTGTGTTGCTCATGTTTCTTTTTAACTGAGGTTATTTGGTGGAAGGCTTCCGTGCCACGAAAAAAAATCACAGATAAAATGTGTGTTGTCCCAATGAGTCAAAGAAATTACCCCCCTAATAATAGTAATTACGCTATGCATCTGTGGTGTTCTGCATGCTTAAGACTGAAGAGATATTAGGCAATTAATTCTTTCAACACTGCTGTGCAGTTGGTATAGCTGGTACTATTATCTTCCTTTTGTAAATGAAAGAAAAAAATGGAAGGGTTGACTGATGTGCTCGGCAGCACAGAGCAAACTCAGACTTCAGAAGTTTATTCAGCTGCGGTGCCTCGAAGACACAAGCAAAATGGAGGTCCACCTAGGGGTACCGCTGCAGGGGCTGATGGTTATAAGTGCTAGCTTCTGTTGCCTTCTGTTTTTTTATTTTTTAATATTTTTTTAGAATGACATTACCTAGCAAAATAGTTGGTCTTAAAATGATGGTGGAGAGGGCAGCTCTTGTGGAACAAGAGCACAAATTTGGCTTTTCAACCTTCAGCGGTGCTGGCGGCTCGTAATGTGGATGTGAGTTATGACAGGGTACACTTTGTCTGCCAGCTGCTCAGGAAAGAAAAGCAGCTGTGGTACGTGCCAACTGTGAAGCTCATTTGATATTTAATTAATTCATAGAGTGAATGAACGATCAGGGAGTTGATACAGCAGTGGAGCTCTAACAGTAGAGCTATGGTTTCTCATGTTCAATGTGTTGGCCACAAGAGCTGATGCCAGCTGAACTCAGTGTTCTCACATCGTGTCCTGAGCAAATTAGTTTCTTACAGCATTTCAGGCAGTAGATGTTTCATGGTCCCCTACTGTTTGAATGTTGTAAAAGGTGCGTAGATTAATGTGGTTACTAACGTTGCATCTCCATAATCTGATGATAAATGTGCTGCGTCTTGTAGGGTGTTTCAGTTCCTAGAACCAGGTTGGCTTTGGAAGGTGTCAGCTCCCTGTTAAACCCCAAGGGATCCTTCCCTTCACAGCATTAGCCATGTCTTTGGAAGCAGTTCTGCTGACCTGGCTCAGGTACACTCTGGGCCAGAAAAGCTCGTGTGTGGAAGGCTGATTTCCTCTTAACACAGTCTTCCCTCTCCTCTTCCAGCCCAAATGTCGTAGGGAGCACCTGGCTGGGGCTGTCGTGGTGCAGCCTGGTGGAACGAGGGAGAGTGCCTGTGCTTGAAGCACATCTAAAAACCTGTTCTGTTTGTTGGGACAACCTCCTCGGTTCCTGAGGAACAAAGCTTTCTCATTATACACATCTGTATGGTCTGCTAATAGTTCTGAAGTTATGAATATTCCAATTGATGTTCTTGCATCTTTTTTATGGTAGCAAATAAAGACATTGCTGGCATCTTTCAGTGTCTCATTTTTGCTCCTGGGCAACCAGGACCACAAAATGAGATGCTGTTTTGCAGCAGTGTGCACTATCCTTGCACTCAGAGGGTACTTGGCTTCCTGTGTCAGTGTGAAAGGAAAGCACAGAAGAATGTCCATCTCAGCTGACACTTCCCTACTGTGCTGTGTTGTCAACAAAGTTGTTGGTTGTGGCACTGACAATGTTTTTCCTCTGGGTTCTCACTGCAGTCATAAGTGCCTTTTTTCTTTCTCATTTTTCAGCATGTCTCCAGTAATTTTTTTGACCCTTGTCATCCATTTCTGATCAGTTTTGACACAGGAGTAGAGAGATCTCAAAGCTCATTTACTTACTTTGGAGGAAAATTGTAGCTGGCTACAGAAAATAGACTCAAATTAGTATTGCTGATGAGAGAGAAACTGGGGTGGGGGTGCAACAGTTAACTGGTTGCAGTGGATTGGTGGCTGACCATTGGGAATGTTGTAGCCTTAGGCCACCTCTGAACCAGTGGCAATTTCTGGCTCTCGGAGGGGGCTGAGAATGCTGCTTACACGGAGGGAGCTCAGGAGGTGCGTGGGAGAAGTTAGAATATTCCATTAGATAAATCCATGGGGATCCTAAGGGTAGCTGGTGATATTGCAAGGAAAGGTTGGAGCAGGTCTCCGAATTTTTCATTGCTTGGAAAACATTAACTTCATCTCTTAGTTAATGAGTGTGAAGGGATATTGACTCTTGATTGAGCTGCCTGTCTGTTTTCATAGCCGTTAACTTTGTGCTGTAGCATCTAAGCTACTTACACAAGCAGCATTTCCAAAATAACACAACCTTTAAATCGAAAGCGATAAATACTGTTTGTCTTTAAAAATGCCACTTTTCTTCTTTCCTCATTTTTGGAATTGTTTTTGATGAATGCTCCCTGTAAGCAGCCCGTTTGGCTCCTGAATGCCAGTGGGTATGGCTTAGGGCTGAGTGCTGCTGATACTCTTTTTAAGTGTGTGCTAAACTGCTTGGCCCCGCTCGGATGCACTGCTTTTGGATGCTGATGTGAAGAGAGATGCTTTGGGAGTGCTATTGAATGGATTTCTGTTGCTAATTTATTTTTTCTGTTACTTAAAATACTTTTATTGATTTTTCTTTTCAGTTTTCTGTCAGTTGGAAAGTTGGGAGGTTACCCCTCCGTAGGCATGTGCCCTGGCTGTGACAGGACCCAAAGGGGAATGATTAATGGAGCAGGTTCAAGCTGGAGGCCTGTAACCAGTGGTGTCCCCCAAGGGTCAACACTTGGTCCAGTCCTGGTCAGCATATTCATTCAGTGACCTGGATGAGGGGACAGTAGGTCGAAGAAGTCATTCTCCCCCTCTACTCGGCACTGGGGAGGCCA
>BJBW01016602.1:0-28772 GCA_004320125.1 Scolopax mira
TGCAAACTGCTGCTGTGTTGTCTTCCCCTTCCACCTGAGTTTACAAAAAGTCTGCTCTCTCCTCCCCACCAAATGGAAATTACCTCCAGCTGGATTTCACAGGGGGCACAACCAGTTGCCCCAGTACTGGCTGCTGGTCTGGCTAGCCAGATAGATCCTGGGGCTCAGCCCAGCCCAGCCGGTCATCTGTGACATCACCAAGCTTAGCTTTCCTCCCTCCTCTTCTTCCCACTACTTGATCTTCATACGATTTTGATGTATTTTGATGCCTAGACAAATGCCTAGGAATTTGAGCCTAGACAAATGTGTGACAGTGTGTAATTCAAATTTAAGCTGCCACCAGAAAAACTCCTCTTTTTAATTTAAAATAGCCATCTATGTGATGGTCAAGCTCTTTAGTAGTTATAACTGGAGGAAGAGCCGTCACAGAGAATAATAAAACTTCAGTGTGAGAAAGCTGTTTTTAGCCTGTTTTCTAAAACTTCCACTGGGCCCCTGAGGCTGTTTTTTTGTCATGGAGGAGAAACAAAACAGTTTTTGTTCAAGTTCCTTGTGCAAAGGAGCTGAGACGTTTCCTTCTCCAGCTGATATGTTGTAGATCAGCTTTAACCATATTTGCAGGTATCGCAGTGGTTAGGCTTGTACGTAACCACAGATCACAATTCGGGTGCCAAACAATCTAGATAGATAGCTCGTCATATGACTGTAACGATCTCATGGCTCAGCACAAGTGGGGTCCAGGGTTTTTTTGGTTTTCTGTTCTTTGTTTTCACACTGGCCACACGCAAGCATAAAAATGCCACCTTTTCCTGTCTGGTCTTCCATTGGAAGAAGAAGCTTTGGGTGGGCAAACAAGGGGCGCTCATACTCCTCCACCGTCCTAATTTGTGCATATCCATGGGCTCGGGTGGAAATTAAGCACTGCTCCAGAGAGGTTTTCAGTGTCAGAAGAAGAAATCTTGAAAAGGTGACAAATCTGTGGGGGTCTCCAGGCTGGTGACACCAGCCACATGTTGCACTGCAAGAGTTGCAGGCATCAGGCCAGAAAATATCCTCGGCAATTCTGCAGTGTTATTTCTGAAGATATTTCTCTTGCAGCATAAGTGGCTTAAGATATTCTTCTGGTAATATAAGTGGCTCCTTGAACTGTCCAGATACTCGACGGTAAATAGAGGGATTGAAATTCTTACTTTCCTACTGGTTAACAGATATTTTTGTCACTATTTGTAATTACATTACTAATGTCCCTGCAGTATACAACACGAAATCAGGACCTTATTCTTCCCTCCCCAACTCTGAACCAAGGGTCACCAAGTGTGAGAAAGCAGGTGTGATGTATTTAGACCCAAATAATTATCTGCCTTGAAAATTGTGGCAAAACATGGTTCTCCTTCAGCCTTCTCCTCCCTCCCTCCCCTCCTTCCCTTCAGGAACCAGTGTTTTGAATAAAGAGTAAGAGCAGGTCCAACCCACTGCCCTGTGGTGATTCACACGTTGCTCGGGGCAGAGCCTGATCCTGAGGAGGTAAATCCATCTATCACTTGTGATTCGCAAAGTGCTGGGGTGGTGATCAGCACACATGACCATCACACGGCCGGGGGAGCCTACGTAACTGCAACAATAGTCTACGGAGATGATTAAAGGCAGATCTGTTCCTAAAGTCGTTTAAAGAGGAGGCCAGAGGGGCTTGTGTGGGGGAATGGTGCTTTCTGCAGATGCCCTACACAGACATGCACACACACAGAGCCCAGGGAGGGAGCTGGAACCTCCCCTCTGCTGGGGAGAGGCTTTGAGCACTTTGCCTAAAAACAGGATCTTCCCCAATGTTGTGCTGCCAGACCTTCATAGAAAAATGAAAAATGTTAAACACAGCAAGGTCTGAGGCTGGCGAGGCAACTTTATTAAGCAGCAATAAAATAAAATAAAATAAAGTAAAATAAAATAAAATAAGAAGCATTAAAGATTATAAAATAGGGTTTTTTTCTTTCCCAGTTCTTTGGGGCAGAGGCTGTAGGGAAGCAGGTAATGTGCTTCCTGCTGGGATTAAGGGGCAGAGTAACAGAGGCCACCTGGGAGGCAAATCCTCTGGGGTAGCTCCTACCACTCCTAGAGAAATTCCCGTCCCCTGCCAAGCACTGGTGGCTTGTGGGACCAGTGAGATGTCATGCAGACGTCCTCCCTGACCCTGGAAGTGCTGTGTGTGGCCCCAAAGAAAATCTGGCTGGTCAGATGGGGTTGCAGGGCTCGTCCAGGGCTGCAGAAGATGCTCGTCCCTGTGCTGGAGTCCCGGGGCTCCTGCTGCCCCCGGTCCTGCTGATCCATCCCTGCAGGAGCCCTGCAGCAGAGCTCAGGCAGCACAGGGTGACATGCCATCACTGGGAGGATCTTGCAATAATATTTTTATGATAAAAAAAAATAAAATTACTGTTTTGTTTTGTTTTGACACTTAAGTGTCCAAGATCAGCTTGAGTCTTTTTGCGGCAACTTTGCAAGGGAAAGTTGAACAACTGTTGCCATTCAAAGGAGCCTGAGAAATCCTAGGCAGCCTCTAATGAGCCACAGTGGATGGCTGGAGGAGAGGGAGAAAGGCGCCCGTCAGCCGTGTCCTCTGGGCTGCTGCTGGAGCTACCTCCCTGAAAGCAAGGGTGCATAGCAGCTCCGGCACAATGCCCCCAGGCCTCTGAAATTTCCAGTGGCTCAGCCATGAGGTTTAAAAAATAATTATAATCCTGGGACTATATTAATAAATAAAATTTCCAATATGATTTCTATAATATATATGAGTTGTAGCTAACTGTAGTGAAGCAATTTGATTTTATCCTACTTAATTAGTTTCATCAAGACAGCTCAAAGGATGCTGACAAACATGCTCTATGAATGCTTATTTCTATTATTAAAGGAGAAGGCATTCTAAAACATCATTTTTTTCTCCCCTTTTAAGTGTCTTAGTTCTCTCGGACTGAATAGGTGAAATGTATTACACCAGTAATTTCCCTCCTTTCCCTCAAAATGAAGACACTTGCAAACACCAGGATGAGCGAGGACACCTTTGCAGTTATGAAGGGAGTTATGAAGGGATAAACACAGCGTTTCCTTTTCTGTTGCTGCTGGGCTTCTCCATGTGCTGGTACCCAGCAGAAGAGGCTCCTCATGCTTCTGCTGCTCTTAGCAATGCAGCACCTCAAGGCTCCCCTCGGGCAACCAGACGGCTGTGCAACTGCCTACTGGTTTTGGTGGAGCAATTGCCAGTTTTGATCTGTTGTTTCTAGTCCAAGGAGAAGTCTTTCCTTTGGTGCTTTGGTTCAGAGACATCCTGTCTACCAGTCAGAGTTGAAACCCAAAACGTGTTGCACAAGAACTCTGGAAATTTCCAAATACCACTAACTTCTGGAACACCACAGCTAGCTAATGTTTGGTCCCAGCAAAAGAAATAAAATGCAAGCAAGTTTTGAATGAAAAGAGACTTAAGGGGAAAATACAGAAATGTTTTCATCTCAAATCTGAGTTTGAATGGTTTTGCTACTTTAACTCAAAAGAGGAAATGCCAAAAACGACATTTAGGAGGTTGCAATTGCCCTTTTAAAATTTTCTTTAATCCACTGAATGGGCCAGAGGCTTGAGGAATGTCTTTCACTCCTTTCATCCCCAGCCCACCAGACTGCGAGATTGCAGCCAGGGTTGGCTGCCCTGCTCAACCACTTCCCTGGGCAGCCTGCTTCAACTTCATTCACCAAAAGAGAGTGCTCAGATGTGCCACTAAGACAGCTTTTTGATTTTGGGATGACCACAGCAAAGCCTCCCATAACCACATATCAAGAGCAAGACCCCCTGCTCCATAACCATAGTTAGACAAGCCAAAAGCACAAAAGCAGCATAATTCACAGAAGAAGTACAGACAGCTTCTGATGCTGGTACTCCTCAAAATATCCATGGGGGGGGGGGGGGGAAAGGCAAAGATTATTTTGTACTTTCTGCCACTAGAGAAAGTTTGAGGGTAACCTGTACCACACACTGATGTGTACTGATCTAAAGGGAAAGCTACACGCTGTGCCTTCCTGTGTGGTGACCTGATGGTCTGATAGTGTTAAACCTGCCATGAGAACCCCTTATCTGATGGTGCTGGCGTTGCTTGGTGAGGAGGGCAGAGTGATGTCTCAAAGCTCAGCAGGCCCTTCGAGGTCAGATGGTTTCTACTGCTTGTCACAGCCTAGCTAAAATGATTTCCAGGCCATGGACAGAAAAAACAAGTCTCTAGAGCTACCACTGCTAGTAAATCATTTCTGCTGCCTGGTTGGCAGCTGACAGAAAATGGTTCTCACCAAAAAGAATGACCGATAATCAATCTATGAAATATGGACAATCTTTCAGAAAAAATAGCCTCAGAGCAATTTTTGGACATAAAGTTACTAGTTACGGTATAGTCCTTTAAGAATTTAGTGCTCTGGAAACATGGCAATTGAATTTCGTCTGTAACCACTATTCCCATTTACAGAAGTTTCTGGAAACCCCAACAGAACTGCAGAGTAGGTTAAATCGTCAATGCAACTGCTCCATGTCCTTGTATGGGACTCAGACCTCCCCACAGGACAAGTAGGAAGTTTCCTAATCCATGTACAGGAAGAGGAAAACATTTCACTCTCTCAGTTGCAGCCTACAACACAGCAGAGTCAAGGATGCTGTTGTCCAACCTCTCCAGCGATTGCTGAGAATGTCTCAATCCAGGGTGTGACTGGTGACTTGGACAGGTGCACTGTGTCCCTATTTACAGACAACCTCTCCAAAGACCTATACAGATGTGATGGAGAACAAGAAACAAACAAATCTGGTGGTGGTGATGCATATGATACCAATCATTAACACCATGTAGTATGTCCTCAACCTTTCTTCTTCTCTCCTGCAGAGCCTCCAAGTATTTTCTTATCTAGCTAGTATATAGAACAGAGGGAGAATCATTCTATAGTGTTCAGTACAAGGGTGGGATTTTCTTTTCTACTTCTGGTCAAGTGAATGATACAGCTGAGATTCTCCAAAGTGCCCTCACCGATTGCAGAATCACAGAAGAGTTGAGGTTGGAAGACACCTCTGGAGGCCATCTTGTCCAACCCGCCTACTCAAGCAGGGCCAATTGTCCAGGACCATGTCCAGACGTTTTTTGAGTATCTTCAAGGATGAAGATTCCACAACCTCTCTTGGCAACCTCTGCTCAGTCTCCCTCACAGCAAAAAACATTTCCTGATGTTCAGAGGGAATATACTGGTTTCTCTTTATATCTACATACAATAATGCTTTGAAGGACAGATAAAATACATATCACATTACAATGTACATTTACATGTACAAATACATTAAATGCCTTCCTGATGTGCTTTTTTCATGTAAGCTATTGCTTAGAACCAGCTCAAGAAAATTATTCAGGGGGAAGTGGTCCATGTGACCACGAACAGGGATGGAGGTGGTGATCGTTGCACACCTTGTAGTAAGAAAACAGGAGATTTTTTTAGAAAGCAGAAATGCTGTATTCTAGGTTACTTCAGAAGGGGAAACATTTCAGGAAAATAAAATTAATGAGGTGCTAACTGAATACACAGATAAAATAGCTCCTTTGGCTATGCTAAATGAGAATTCAGTAATTATTTGTACCCAGTCAGCTACTGGGATGCCTCAGTATGAAGTCTACTCTGCTTGACTGCGGGGGGGAATAGTGGAAGCATGGACAAGACAGGAGAAAAAATGGTTGAAAACCAGCCACAGTCTTGGTATCTTCTGAAGCATTATTAGAAAACTATGACAATGCTCATTGTGGCAAAGTTTGCACCTCCTGGCTCCTGACAAAATTAGTTTTTAATTTCCTTAATTAGTTTTAACAAACAACGCCAAGGCCTGGGTGGAAGCCAAAAAATAAAAGGAAGGAAAAAAAAAAGTGACCTGTAGAAATGAAACTCTGAAGAAGGGGAGATCTTCAATGAGTTCTTTTGACAGAACAGAAATGTTTACGGACCAACCAACCATGCTGATGCAGACCCTCATGCAGCAGAGGAACAAGTGTGAGCAGATGAGGCACAGATTTCAAACCTGGAGAAATTAAAGCAGAGGGTCTCCCACTAAGAATCGAGGTACCTGCTCAGCAAGGGAAACCTCACATTGTCTCTGTGACCTCCCAACCCAAGCATAAAGGGGGACCTCATGCTGCCTTCCAGGCCAGGTGCAGAAGGGGACAAGAGAGCATAGGTGTCCATGTGTTTGAGCAAAGGGGGAGTATTCAGCATCACTGCAGCCTTTGAGTGGCTCCAACTGCCTCTGCAACCATACCCTGAGTAACACCAAGATATCTTTGTTCCATTTTAAATACTATTGATGACATACAGACTGCATCAACAGTCTACAGGAACAGTCTTCGAGTTACTTTTTTTTTTCCAGAATAAAGCTGCATCCGAGTTTCCAAGTATTTGTCACATATATTCACAGGCAAATAACTTTCATAACAAATAAACATGAGGGTTTTCTGGCACACATTTGCAAAAACATTTCAGAATGCCAAACTTGAGCTCTGTGTGGCCAGACACTGAGGTTTTGCTTCAACCCAAGAATTTATTAAGACTTACATGAAAATATTCCTCTTAACATAGTACACATCGGTAGCATTTGAATACATATTTACAGATTTATTTGAACTTTTCTGAACTGCAATTCTACAACCGAGCAACATATCCATAAGTGTTTCATAAACTTTCAAACACTTACATATTTATACATATAGTTTTTGCATATATATATATAAAAAAATATTTTTGAGACTCAAGGACTGAGAATAGTCAAAAGGACATTATTGCTACATTTCCATATTTACAAAAAACAATGCATAAACCCATTCAAAACACCAAGCCATTGCAAAATAAGTTTCAAAAATCCCCAAATTATAAAAATATAAATTTCAAGAACGAAAAAACCCAAATCTCTTTCAGCTAAGTGTCCATAAAGTACCGAGACATCTACAGTAATAACAACTAAATTGCCTACAGTTGCTCTGAAAGCCAACACGCTACGAAAAGAGCTTTTATACCATTAAACTGAAAATGCTCAACAACAAGTATGCATAAGAGTGCCTCCAAACAACTGGCTAACTTTGGAAAGGTGCAACAGCCTAAGTAAGTTCAGTGCAAATGGCTAATTTTTGACTTAACTCTGAAAGACAGATTCCTGTAACAATAAACCAAATGCACAGTCATAGAAGGAGCGCTGGTATTCAAACATAAGCCAAAATATACTACCAGTGTGTGTATTTACAACTACCTTGCATTTGGGCAGTTACTCACACCTTTAAACTGCATGTAAACTCAACCAAAATCCTGGTAAAGTATAAGTTACAGAGTGCTTAAGTGCAATGTAAATAAATAGGTACTCAACTAGTACTCTGCCTCTGATAAATGCTTCTCACGATGCCTTTACTAATTTCTAGGGGACAGAAACAAAGGAAGAAAAGAATTAGCAGTCTCTGTTGGGAAAAAATAGGGTTTAGAAGATACTTGAGCACAACCCTTGGCTCAACAGATACTGACCCCAAAGCCTCACGTCTAGCAAACAAGACTGAAGGGATTCTTTCTTTTATCCCATTTATAAATTCAGCGCTTCCCAGTTAGGCTCTTCTTCATTATGATCTCTGTACTAATACAGAAAGATGAAACGACCCGAGGCAGAGGAAAATAGCCCTTTCCAGTTAGCACTATCCAAGCCTGCCTGTAGGAAAGATTCACCTGGGGAGGACAAGATAAAGAAAGGGCCCCAGGAGGGAATTTTTTGTCACTGCTCTCCCTTAGATAAGATGACTCGTTAAACGGCCTCTCCTCCAGACACACAGTTTACTGAAAGCAGCTCTCCTCCTCTATTTTGACCAACTTGGCAGGACCCACCTATCTTTGGTGAACACTTCTGGATGTAACTATTAGCAAAACAAGCATCAAAGCCCTCAGGCTTCCAAGGCAGGGGGGTGTGGAAACAGTTCAGGCTCAGGGGGGAGGTAAGACCCAGGGACTGGGAGCTCCGTCCCCAGCAGGGAATGGGCCAGTGGGAAGTAGTGCATATACCCATGGAAACCTTGGGACCAATCTGCAAGGCTGACAGCACGGATGATGAGAAGATCCACTTCTCTGGTTCCCCTCCTTCTCTTCTCCCATCCTCTGGTTCCAGCCCCAGAGCTCCTAGGAGGGTTTGCTGCTGTGCAGACCAACTTTGGAAGGATCTTGGTCCCTTAACATCTCTGGCCCAGGGACATACAGCACCCTTGCTGGCCTTCAACCTCTGATACCTGCCTGGGAAAGCTTCTCAGGCTTGGCTGGATGTGGAAAGGGGTTTGCAAAGTCATTAGCTTCATATTCGTTTATTTCTTCAATTCAGTAAAACAAGATTAACTAGAAAATGACCATACACTTTCCAGGCATGGATCCAGAGAAGGATCACTGCAGATTTGGTTTAATATGTAGTCATCTTGTTCCACACCATGGCTCAGGATTTCTTTTGTTGGTTGCATTATTTTTTTTTCCTTCAGATCTGGCTCTCTACTGCAAATACACACAATATAGCAAAATATATACAGCTTCAGTTAACATTGCAATGATGCCTGTAACCGTGCTCAGCAGATTAAGTCTATGTGTAACAGTGTGTGGTAAAGGACAGCATTACAACAACGTTTCAGCTACACAGTGGTAGTAGTGAGTAAAAGTAAGAGAAATTATTGAAGTCGTCCCTCTCTCACCCCCTGCACCATACAAACAGCTAACACATCTGGGCTCCTCTTCCTCCAGATGCCACTCAGGCATCTTCGCGTACCAGGAGAGGCTGAGTAGATGAAGCACTGCTACCCACGGAGTTAATCCTCACCGAGTGATCAGGAGCATTTCCTTGACTGGAAGGTGGAGTTGAAAAGTTGGCATAAACCTGCAGAAGCCAAAGACCAGTGTCAGTGCTGTGCTCCCTTCACACATAGTCAGAAAGCTCTCCTCTCCTAGCCTTTTCCCACTGTGTACTACACACCAGTAAGGAAGGAACCCAACTCAGGTGTTTCTTTGCAAATCTAAAGACACTTGAAAAGGGTCTTGGGCTTAACTCCTCTTTTGAAGAGTCGAGGATCTCAATCTCAGTTATTTAAAACACCGCAGCTCCCAACTGTGCACCAAATTTCAACTGAGCTTGAAAAAACACAGCTCAGGCTATTACTAAAACTCCCCCTGAAGCCTCACTAATATTTCCTTTGCATTCTTGTTTTTGTTTTAGTAATGCCTGCACCTGCCAAAAATACACTACAGGATGCAATCGAACCCCAGCAGCTTTCAGTTTCCTCTTTTCTTAAATTGTCAGGAAGCCATGTACTCGGTGCCCAGACAAGGCATCCAGAAGGTAAAAGGAAGCTTTATTTTTAAACCAGGTTTTAAACTTACTTTTTCCAACCCCAGTAACACATAACATTACTGCGAGAGAAAATCCAAGTCTCTGATGTGCCTCCACTTTTTCTTTGGACTGTTTTGTCCAGTTACCCTCTCAGATAAAGCTTTTACTAGGAAACAGTTGAAAGAGCACTGAACACAATTTGTCATGACATACCTCCAAGGCTATATAAATAGAGCTGGGGAAAGCAAGTGAGAAGAGGCAGAAGAGCACCAAAAGTTCAACCCCTTCATTCAGAATGCTTTTCTAATAAAAGCTAAGTATACTTCATTTCTGAGATTTTTTTTTCCCATTGGAATAGATTTTTTCATTGTTCAAGATGAATTTATGCAGTACCATTGCATTTTATAACACCAAAATTGTAGTGCCAGGTCTATTTTGAGTGATAGTAATCAATCATGCAAAGACTCTTCAGTTGGTACTTGTTTCAGGTATGGGCTTGGACAACTACTGTTTAATGGCAAAGCAGAGCAGAAGTGAGTAGCCCAGGTGTTATTCCTACCACCCAAACTTACAGTGAAAGCTACATAAATAATACTGGAAAATGAATGAAGTGCCCAGAATCTTTGTGCCTCATGACTCTAGTCCAATGTCTTGCTTGAAACTGCTTTAACTCCAAAAAACTGATGATCCATAACTTACCCGAGGGGCATTATCTGAAAGCTGCTGCTCTATCAGTTGTACGATTTGTTTAAACGTGGGTCTCTGTAAAGGATCAGCATCCCAGCAACTCTTCATTATGTCATACCTGCAAAAATGCTGAAATTAAGTACTGCTGATGAGGCAATCCTGAGTTCTTATCTTGCCTCTGTTACTATTTGTCAGAAAAGTGTGACCCAGTCTCACAGTTTACCTTCTTACTTTTCGGAATAGAAATAGCGCTGCTAACACCTGTGCTTCTGACAACAAAGGACTCAATACTAATGAGAGTCTCTGGAATTAGTTTGACAGCTTGCTAAGTACCAATTCATTTACAAAACAGTGAAGTAGGGATGGCTCATGAAGAAGATCAGTCCCAGTCCTCTTGCTGTCAGGAAGTACAGAACAAATGCAGATGCTGTACAGTCTGGTGATACATCTCACTGACTGCTTTATCTGAATTACAAGCTTTTAATTATGTTCTGTGATCTGTCAATAATTTATTGACGTGGAGCAGATGCCATGACAAAGTGATCAGATGGTACAAGGCATGAGTGTATTTCATTGCTTGTAACAACACAAGCATGTATTCCGGTAGTTAAGATTATATGAATTATTTAAAGCGTGAAAAGAATTTAAAAAAAACAAAAGACAATGGGGCAGTGCAATGATCCTTTATGGAAGTCTGGAAGCTTCCCTTCCTTTGCATCATTGCTGATGTCTGGTGATCAGAGGTGCTGGTTGCTCACTTACATTTCAGGGGGTGCACACTCAGGGCTGAACATCCTGTATCCCTCCTTGATCATTTTATAGAACTTGGAGTCCACGGGCATCCCTGGATATGGGCTGCTTCCTGTTGAGAGAGCAGGTGAGCAACGTGATGCCTGCATCTGCAGTAGAACCAAGATGAAACTGAAATCCCCTGAAGTACACCTCTTGAAGGAGCTTACCTAAAGAAAAGAGCTCCCAAAGTAATATCCCGTAAGACCAGACGTCGCTCTCAAAGGTGTAGACACAATTGAAAATACTTTCAGGTGCCATCCACTTCACAGGAAGACGAGCCTATCCAGGGAAAAGGGAGTAAATTAAGATAATGGACATAAGGCATACAAAATTTACAAGATGAAAGTAACCTTTTCTACTTCTTATGTGGTGTAAATGCTCATTGAATCAAGAAAGAGAAGTATCCAACCAAAAATGTAATTCTCAGTGTTTTAGAGTCTCCAAGTGTTGCACAGTTATTGATCCATCTTTCTGTGGGTCTACCGAACTCGTGCAGCCCCTTGCACACTAATTTTCTGAATATTGTGTGATTCCTTCTGTTCTGTTTATAAGGGATAGCAGGAAGTCAGAGCAAAATAATATATATGAACATGGTATGGTTCCTTATGCAAATCTAATTCCATGGACTGACTCCATAGGCACAGGGATGAGATTCACATAGCCAAGACGCTTCAAGGCTTTAATCAGAAGTTAAGATTTTTGCTTTAGCTTCTCAGTGTATCAAAAAAAAAAAAAAAAAGAAAATTGACATGGAAGAAATATATATTGACTTTTCTTCAGTTTGTGTGGGGCCAGGCATCCCTTGGGAATGCTAACTGGAGCAGAGGAAAGGGTAGAGAAAGCCTTTGGATTTGCTTCTACCTTTCTCTCCCTGTTTTGCCCTTTTCTTGTCTGACTGCAGGAGCCGGTCAGGTTTCTGTCCTAAGCCTTTGTCCTGCTGTGGGAGAAACCAGACCTCTTCCTTTTAAGTGGTCTTGCAATGTTGTGTCCAAAGCTATCTTTCAGCCACACTAAAGAAAAGAGCCTTGATGTCTTATAAGAAAAGGAGACCCAACAGAGAAAGAGGTGGATGGAAAGGAAAAGAAAGGAGGTGGAGGGAAGGCAGCCTTTGCCATGGGCTGGCTCACCAGAGAGGCAACCAGAGTTGTTTGTCTCCTGAACAAGACAGACAGTGAACACTCTTCCTGGCCAAACCCCTGATGCAGTCGGCAGCACTGCCTCCTGGCAGAGCCCGTGGCCAGGGATGCACTCCTGATCTGCTTTACCATCGGGCCAAATGCAACCAGAAGCCTCCTGCAGCCACTGCTTCCTCTCTCCCCAGGCAGGTGCAGCCTATCCTCCTCTGACCCTCTTAGGCTATGTACAACCCTGCTGTCAGGCAACTCAGGAAACTTAGAGGGTACCCTCGTTCATGATTTACTGCCCACTTTCCTCCCAAGCTGCTGGTCTGCACTTCACACTCCCAGGAGCCTTGACTGGTCAAGCAGCTCCTGACTCTAAGCCTGAAAGTAGCTTTATTACAGAAATGCCACTCCATATTTTGCCAGGACAGCCATTCCTGAATTATTTATGCTCCTGTTGTTCCCTAACCTCAGTTCTAAGCATCCAGTGGCTGGTACCAACATTGTTTGAGAAGCTGATAAACCAGTCTCTCCCATAGCCTAAAACAGAGATGATGGGACATCAGGGACTGCTGGGTGACAGCAAAGCAGCAAAGACATCTCAGATATCTTCGGTTGGAACAGGCTGCCCAGAGAGGTTGTGAAGTCTCCTTCTCTGGAGATATTCAAAACCAGCCTGGATGCATTCCTGTCTAACCTACTTAAGGTGACCCTGCTTTGGCAGGGGAGTTGGACTAGATGATCTCCAGAGTTCCCTTCCAATCCCTACCATTCTGCGATTCTGTGATACCTGAGGTGACTGAGGTTAACCGAGCATGGAAAAACACTTTGGTGGGAGGTGCTCAGGTGTGGGACAGCTTGCCCAAAGTCTGGATGGGCAACCTCCAGTTTGCATGTTTTCAAGTCCCTAAAGAAAGACCAACCGCTGACCACTCAGTGGGATTGGGGAGGAGAGCTGCCTCACTGAACATGGATCTTCTCTCCTTTGAAAAATGGTGCAAGTGAAAACAGGTGTACTATGAAGGCAGCAGAGGGCTGCATGTATCTGATGCAGACTTACAACAATCCAGGCAGTGCAAATCAGTTTGAGAAGTCTACACCTGTGTTTCGTAGCACTCTCTCCTGCTTAACCACAGATAGACTCGACTCCCTTTTGTAGTAGGGCTCCTTTTACTGCACTAGCACTTTAAAGTGGACTTTGAGGGCTGCCAAGTTAATCTGCATCACTTCAAAGTGTCTTTGTACCCCCGCAGAGCTCCAGTACCTACCAGTGTAATGGGTATTCTTCTACATAGGGGGTTTTAAACTTTTCTCATCAAAATATAGTGTCTTGTTCCGACCCTGTTACAGGGTTTGAACTATAGCTGCAAGTTAAAGCTCTATGTTACACACAGGAAGAGATTTTTGCCTCCCACTCTGCCCTAATCAATAAATTCACATATCAGAATCCAGTTTCTGTTGTCTGAGAGGTGCTTTATAGCAAAGAACAGGATGCAAATCCCCGATTATTTCAGTATTTTTAAAATAAACCATTTCAGTAAAGGACAAATATAGCAATGCCCAGAGAAAAAGTTTCAAAATACTTATATTTAGGATTGGGCTACTGGAATATTCCAATGGCAAAAATTGCAATCACTGTAACTTTTAGTTTGTTCAGATTAAACAGAAGGACTGGGTGCTGTGTTGGTGCAGCAAAAACATCTCAGCCACTACAACATACATTCAGATACTAGATTGTCTTTTCCAGTGTAACACCACGTACATACCAAGGGTTTTGTCAGCACATGCATCTACATCAGGAATTGCCCCATGTTCCTGACCAGCACAGATAGATAGCAGAATTGGGAAATCCAGATTTCCATCTAAGACAGACTTTTCTTTGCATGTCAAGACAACAGGAACTCCCCTAACTTAAAACAGGTGGATAAAGTATCATATATACTTACATTTCCTTTGACCACATAATTTGAGTCATTCCTTATATCTCTTGCCAGGCCAAAGTCACAGATTTTTGTTATTCGACCATGAGTTAGAAGAATATTTCTTGCAGCCAGATCCCTATGAATGCACTAAATAACAAACAGACAAATAAAGTTATTTTATAATATCCTTAACAGGCTGTTGCTTGGTTACATGTTTACTTAGCTATATAATTTACTGCATTATGCATTTTATGTCAAGCTGAAAGTCATAATGAAGCCATGTATTAATAAGCTTACTCAAAAGATTAAACATTCTGGTATAGTATCTTTACTATCATGACATTGATCCACATGGTTAAGGTTGTCTTTTCATTTATTTTAGAAAAGAACACTTGCAGTCACTTTGAATTTTCCAGTGTTTCATGTTTTCAGCTAAAGCTTAATGTACTTTTCCTCTGACTTTACATCAAAAAAATCACTGGCTTCTTTCCTAATACAGGACAAGTAAGGGGAAGAAGTGGTTTGTTTCTGAAAAAATTTCAATATTCTATTAAATAACTATTGTGGTTGAGCGAAAAGTGCTGAAAAGCTGAAAATAGGGAAAATTATGGTAACAACTTCAAAGCACACAAGACTGAAAACTGAATCCCACTTCAGAAATATTCCTCTGAAAGACCTGAATAATTAAGTATCTGGGAGAGCTTTATAAGCATCTGAAAACACTGGAAATTTTCACATGCCAGTATCTTTCAATGAACAGTCATGTGTTCTGTGACCTAGCTAGCTTGTATTCCAGTTTTCACTTGAGAAGTGTGTGCACGTGTCTGTAACTGCAGCTCCAGAAGGGTACTGGAGTTTTCCAGCAGCTGTCTCTCTTTGTACACAACTGTGGGGAATGGAGGTAGTTCTCCAACAAAATTATCTCTTTTTCCATCTGGAAAGGAGAGCACACTGATGCTATACAGTCCGCAGGCAGTCTAAAAACCAGATGAAGATTGTTCAATTTTTCTTTTTTCTCAGAAATAAAAAACTTTAGGAATTCCCTACAAAAAATTGCTGAAAATATCAAGAAGTTGCACCTATGCAAGAAGTTAACTTATGCAAATCACGCTCAGAAAATATCTGCAGGTTGCACAAGCAACTTGATCTTTGTCTCTTTTTCATGCCTGCAGGAGGAACCATTTTTAATGACAATTGCTGTCTCAGGAGACTCTCATTCACCTCACAGTCCAACATATTCTGCACTTTGCATGTGTTAAAGCAGAGAGCACAACTGCACCGAAGCAGTAAAGTGAAGGAACAGCCAAGCATCCAGCATGACAATGCCTTGTTCCTCCAGAACCAGTGCAGTTGGCACTGAATAAAGACTTTGTCCACTGGAGGAAGCCCAGTCTTGTGATTAAGGCACTGTGTGCTTAATAAAGGAATTATCCCCCCAGGCCAGGCTCCTATCGCTGCTCCTGCACAGAGGCACTTTTATGTCTCTGAGCCTTGATACACAAGCAAAAGAGCTGCTGATCTGCGCGGACCCTCATTCCCCAAGGGTGTGAGGCAATCTGAAGCATCTTATCCATCAGCCCCTACTACATTTACCAGCTGGAGCTAAGACTTCTACGTACACAACGACCGGAGAGGACCAAGCACAGTCATGTGCTGGCACAGTGCAACTTAATTCTGGGATAAAACCAGATCTAAATTCTTAATTCTGCACTGACAAAGTGATACCTTCCCAACCTCGCGGTGAGGTGGTGACACATTCGTTATTGCCTTTGCTACTCAATGCCACGGTGTCTGCTTGTATTAATGGAAAGACTACAAAGAAAACTGTCACTGGGAATGATGCATAGTAAAAGCTGGGGCTGTTCTATAGGAAAATAAAAAGAAATAAAGAATATGTGTGCTAAGCACTGGGCGTCCTGAATAGCGAAGGATGCAGGAGCCTGGCAAAACCCATTAAAATCTGTAATATAATGCATTTCCTTGTCAAGCCTGCTTTGAAGCTGTTGATAGATGAAAAATAAACTGAAGGGTTTGGAAGAAGGAGCAGTTGGGGGAAAAGACAAGTGCAAGAGTGCATATTAATGTAGACTTCCTCTGGAGCAGAATTAGAGCCACATTTCTCACTATTAACACAGGATCCCAGAACTACCTTTTTTTTTCCTTAAATTGTTTAAGTTTGCTTTTGTGCTTTATCCCAGGTGCACCTGTACAAGCCCATCTCTGTATTAGTTACAATATTTACATTTTAAATGGCATCTTTCTAATAGAATGTGAGCAACCATAGGAAGATCATAATTCTGCTGTGCTTAAGACTTCTATTCATTATAAATCCCTTCCTGTTATGTGATACTTCTCCTATGAAACACAGAGAAAGCCAACAAAGATCATTTGTGGGTCTCTAGGATGATTTTATCTTTCCAGAAAATTAAAACTAAGATATATTCTGTGCATCAAGCCATACTGCTAAAACAGCACATGATATGATAGCTCCCCTGGTTAAGGCAGTATTCTGCATGAGGGAAGTAGCAAGTGCAGTGTTGTTTAAAACTCAGGCAAGTAGAAAGCTTTGCAGCTGTCTTCATACGCTTCTTTAATACTTCAGCATTTCAACACATGGATCACATTAAAACACTGAAATCAGAAATCTACTGGTTCTATCCAGCTCTGACAAATTCTTAACTTACATTTTTGGAGGCAAGGAAGCTCATGCCCTTTGCCACCTGGTAAGAAAAGCTTAGTAGATCTTCAACATCTAGAGCAAGCTCATCATCTTCCAACATAGAAAGGGTAACATCCTGATCGGTGTAGGATCCTATACAATATAAACAACAGCTTTTAAGCTGGACCAGGTCTAATCATTTAGAAGTAGATTTGTCTTATGTTAAACAAAACAATGATCTTAATAAGTACCAGACTAGAGCCACATGAAATAGCCCATCACCGAGATGCAAAAAATAATACTGATACTCCATTTAAGTGTGAGGAAAAAACAAGACACTGTAATTTATCATATCAGTCTTTCTTAAGCCTTCCCATATCAGTTAATGGATTTTAATTCTCCCCACTCATGAAAGAAAATTATGATAAAACTGAAAAAATCCATCAAGCCCTCCTCTCTGCACTCCCGGCAGCAAAAGGAATTCCTTGCCTCTGCACTCACCAGACTTCACTGGGCGTTTTTTATCAGTTTTTGGTGGGACTGAGTATGACACTCCTGGTTTCATGTCCATGTACTCATTGGCAACATCACTGTAGAGGCAGCAGATGAAATAAAACATCATTTAGTGAAAAGGTCTCAGAAAACATCCAAACAAAAAGTCAAGGTTATGTCAACCCTCTGAATACAATGCTTTAAAAAGAAAAGTAGATTGGAAACTCATGGGTCTGCAAAAAAGATGAGGAAAGGTCTGTAAAGAAAGAGGTTTGTCAGTACAGCTAACCAAAGGTCTCAAAACTCTGGAATTTGGCTCAGGTGAGCAAAAAAAACCTTTCATATGTATACTGTTTATACAGACTTAATTCTCTATAAATTAACATCCAGATGTTTCACAGGACCTGCTAGTGCTTCCTCCTTCTGCTTAGGCCAACTTCTACCAGAATATTTCAGCAACTCAAGTGGTAATTGAAATGCAGAAGACAAATGGTAAAAGATGTTAAATTCAGAGATTCTCAAGTTCCAAAGGGGATTCATATACGTTTTGAAGAATCAGCTGAGTCTTGGGACAGCCATCTGCTACATTTTTAAAGTTTTCTTATTGCTATATATAATTCAAATGTACAGACTTTCATACTATATGGTTTATAAATACACAGTTAGGCACCTTTAGAAATGATGGATGTACTTTGGCATTTTTCACTTTGCCATTAGAACTCATAAACATAGCCTGGAATATCTGCTTAGTTTATGAACAATAAATTGATCCACAGAGCTAACATGGAAAGGAGTAATTTAGTCACCACTACAAACACATCTGACGCATTTAGAACCTGCAACTTTACAGTAAATACTAATGTGGTTGTAGAGCCTGGAGAAGGACAAGGGGCAACAGGCACAAACTGGAACACAGGGAATTCCATCTCAACATGAGGAAAAATTTCCTTACTTTGAGGGTGGCAGAGCCCTGGAACAGGTTGCCCAAAGAGGGTGTGGAGTCTCCTTCTCTGGAGACATTCAAAACCCACCTGGATGCATTCCTGTCCAGCCTGCTCTGGGTGACCCTGCTTTGGCAGGGACTAGACGAAATCTGAAGGTCCCTTCCAGCCCTCACCATTCTGTGAGTCTGTGATAATTTGGTAAATACTCGGCCACTAATACTTCATTTTACAATATGTGCTCAAGCAGTAAGATTCCTGCACTGAAAACAGGGCACAAGTCCAGTGGCAAATCACAGTTTTGTGTTCATCACCTCAGTGGTCCCAGCCTCTCCAGGATATCACCCCATGGCACAAACAGCTTCACCAGTTCTACATCTTGCTGGGACAAAGGACTTCACTACCTCCTAAGGGTCTGCCTGGTTCTTTTGTGTCTGCCAACACAAAGTAATGAACCCACTGGGGCAATAAACAGACTAAAAATAAAAACGGGCAGGTATTGTAACAGCCTCTCTGTTTTAGCAAGTTATATCTTTGCAAAGGGAAGGAGCGAGCAGGAAATCTGCTTGGAAACGTACCTGGAAAAAGCTCTGGGCTGGTATCTAAAACAGAGCAGTTAAAAATACACAGATGAACAGAAAAAAAAAACCAAAGTACAAGAGCAATCTCAGAATCGTGACACGGGTTGTGTCATCACACAAGCTACTGAGCTGTCGGTGGCAGCCTGCCTCTGACACTGAAAGGCGCTGGTTTGACTTTGTAAGAACTCATTTTTGGAGGCAGGAACTTAGGAGAGCTCCGAGTATTAACAGCTCAACACTGGGGGAATTGTCATTCAAGCTGCTAAATGAGCACTGCCAACGTTTAACAAGAACAATAAACACAAATACGTATGAAAATTGGAGCCAAGGAGTTGCATGAAATAACTACAGGAAATTTGATAAAGAAGGAAAACAGAGAGTGTATGTACACAATCAATCGCGCTCTGTTAGAATAAACCACCCACTGTACAAATCATCTCTTTAATTAAGTTGTTTCCTTGCACAGCAAAGAATCTTCAAAGCCCGCTGCATGAAAGGTTTCTCCACATCTCTTATCCCTAATAAACTTTGGTATCTCCTCCTTCCCAATCTTCTAAAAACACAAGTGCATTTCAGCAGGTCATACTTACGCCGCAGGCTCTGCCTGATGCACAAGGTTCTCATAAACTGCTGTTTCTGCATGTTCTTCATGTTTTGGACAAATAAATGAATCTCGTTTCCGTCTCAGAAAATTTAAAAGATCACCATAGCAGCAATATTCTGTAATGACCAGAGTGGGACCTGTAGATGTAAATGAGGTTTAGAAAGCAGGTGAGTATTGTTTTTAAAGCAGAAAACCTTACATAAAGATAGCATTCAGCTGAGCACACAGGCTGGGCTATTAAAAAATCACACTGCTGTCTAGACTTGAAAAGTTGTAGAAAAGTAACTCGGCATCTTCCCTTTCATAGATCAGCAACTATGGTCCAGCTAAAGCTGTGTTGCTCCCAATTAATTTTCCCCCCGTCAATAGCATTGCATTGTATAAAAATTAAACAAATAAGTCTTTTTCTTCATGCGATAATGTTTCTGGCCAGACACATCTGTTTGATTTTGCTCACTTCCTGAAGGAAGTTATTTGTTCCAAACGTTAGAGTAATTCAAGCTTCAAACATTAATCCTTTTGATTCACTTCTGTTTACAGTAGAGCTTCACACTCCTTCAGTAATGTTTTGGAAATGATGTAGAGTGTTATATTCTGCAGTATAATAGGAAAAATCATTCAAACAGAACAGCCTGCTGCGACTGAAAACTACACTGCACAAGGCCTTAGAATATTAAAATTAAATCGGAAAGGAGAATCAAGTCATCTCCAGCACGGATGTTTATAGATCAAATATATGTTTTCTGAGTGAATGACTCCAGCGATGGCCCTTGAATGTGTAATTGCACTGTGTTATTTCATCTGTAAGGTTATTCTCCACCGCCGCTTCCTAACCTCACAAGTTTATTTCCATTTTTCTGCAGTTAAAAATTATAGCTTTCCTAATAGCAAAAGCAGTGTTTGTGACAGGGTTTTCTTACAGACGCCACATTTTTTCAGCTGAGACAGACACGCACTCAGGCCAGCGAGTCTACTTTGTCGACTGCTTAAACAAAATTGTCTCATCCTAGCTTTAAATCATTAAAAGCAAAAGTGAGAAATGCTTTGCCTCCACCTAAAACTATGAATTTTTACAAGCTCCTTTTCTTTGAAAAATGGAAGCAACAACTTAAAGAGCAAATATTTGTATAAGAAGCAACACCATCTTTCATATTAAAATGCACATAGATTAAAACCACAGGACTGTATCACTTTGCATTGACACTTCAGGTGTTTTGTAGCTTTTACTATGTATGAAAACAAACTTATTAAGTTAATATTAGATGTGAAATATTTGGGTTGTGCAATAATTTATTTGGAAAATTCTTTTCCTCAACTTTCTGCTGCTTAGAATTTATAACTTCACTGGTGCCTTAACGGATACATTTACAGTTTAAACAGAAGGCTGGAAGACTACACAAGACAGGCCTGGATACCTACACAAGACTTCACCTTGGATACCAACAAGGAACCAGTCCATGTATCTTTCCTCATTTGTGAGAAACAGTGCAGTCGAGGAAAAAACTTGCACTGTTGGTTTTGTCACCTCGCAAGAAGCAAAGGCACATTGGCTCACATAAAAGAGAATTAGCAGCAACCTTCCTTTTTAGCAGCAGCTACAGCAGCCTCATTACTGCTTTTAGGATGAGCCTAAAAATCTAGATTCACATATTCGCAGGTGATAAGTCATGATGATCTGCAGCCTGCCCGAGCAAGAAATGTATTTAAGATTTCTAAACTTAGTGGCACAGGACTCTTCTTCACAACATTCCTCCTTCTGGTGATAAAAAAGGAACAGAAATAATCAATAATCTGTTGATAATCCCACCTCCAATAGTGCAAGCTCCAAGCAGATTCACGATATTAATGTGGTTTCCAAGGTAACTCAGCACTTTAAGCTCTGACATCAAGGCTTCTCTTTCTGTTAAATGGGCACTTGCTGCAAGGCAAAGCACAGTTCAGAACGTAACGCACCGACCAGGAGGAAGTGAGAAAAACTGGCACGGTACATTACAGCAACTTACGTTTTAACATCTTTACTGCTACTGTCATAGCAGCATCAGATTTAAATAGACCGTAAGCAGTGGCTTCGACAACTTTTCCAAAAGCTCCAGCACCAAGGGTTTTACCTAATAAAGCAAAACAAAATACTCTGTAACGACTTGGAGCAGTTCTTCCCAAATGGTTCAACATTTTATGATATCAAGCAGATAGACCTGCTTGCTTTTTGTCCCAAGGTAAGTATGAACGATTATCACTATTTGTATTATCGCACAACATCCTTTTGACAAAACCCTGCTGTGTTTGACCAAAGTCTCATAGGAGACCTCAAGGTTTCACCTTGCAGATGAAGTTAAATAAATCTAAACTAACCAAAACTCAACCGGTTTCTAGGAAATTCCCATTTGTGATCATAAGGAAGTTGTGTTGGGTCTATGTAAACATAGTTGTTTCCATTTATTTCTTCAACAACTTTCCACTGAACTTCGTATTTGGGTTTCTGGAAAAGAAAGAGAATGGCTGTCACCACCGAAGCCACCACAGGCAGCCCACACAGCTTCCTAACTCGGGCAGAGGGCCTTCAGATTTTACCTGCAAATATATGTACACCAGGATCATGACTATGATGCACATCAGTCCTGCAGCGACTCCAAATGCAATTAGTAAAGGGGTGAAAAGGGTATGGGTACGGATTTGTTCTGGAAAGAAACAGAGAAAAAAATCTGTTTAAATACTGAACAAGAAAAACTGTATTAAAAAGTTGCAGGCGAAAAATCTTTCCTTGGTTCCTCCTCGTGAAACAGGGCTTGGGGTTTTGACTTTCCCAGGTCCACCAGAATGACTTTCCTGAATGAACTGGGGGGGGCAGATCTGACATAGAAACCATCCTGTTTGTTGCCTCAGGAGACTCAGCTTCATCAGTTCAGGAGGCATGACACTCTGTTAAATTAGGTTAAAGAAAGAAGTTTTTTTCTGAAGGTCTAATTTCTTCTCTTTTTTTCCCCTCTAAGTATGATCAGCACATTCTTTACAATTAGAGGTTGTACTGAGTAGCAAAGGAATACCATTCCAGTAAAACCCATCTGCCCCAAATCTGGCTTATTTGTTTATATGCTGTATCTGTATATGGTGTAACAGAGAAAAAAAGAATTAGTGGAACACTTGATTTGCGAAGGGGAGCACAGATTTACAGACACATTTGGAGTCATCTGTGTTCTACTGCTTTTCCCCCCCCTCCACAAACCCACAGATACTGCTCCAAAACTCATAAGCCCTTTTTGCCATATGTTGTTGTTACTTCTTTTACAACAGCAGGGCCCTTAGGCTCCAGTCAAGTTCAGGACCACAGACATTGTGAAAACATTAAAAACATGCAATTTTTTCCTCATAAAACAACAGCAACAACAACGATGGCCTAAATAGTTAAAACAGACAAAGAGAGGAAAAGAAAAGGGGAGATAAAGAAAGACAGTGTCATGCTGTACGTGGTTTGCCCCTGTGCTGGACAGATAGAAGAAAACCAGCTACCTACTGTACTGCAGATCTGAAGCCATAAAAAGACGCTACCACAATATTCATTGAACAATTAAAGCAATGCTTTGACAGGCAGAACACATGGCATAATAATTTATCATACCCTCAGCCACAGCACCGTGAATTTTCTCAGGGCAAAGGAAAACCACTTAAAATCCTCCTATGAAAAAGCTGAAAGGCACCCATGTTTTATGGTCTCATTGACTCCAGCCGTTACCTTTAATAGCAAAGTTGAAGAAAGCAGAGCTCCTGTCCCCGTTGCTGGAGGCCTCGCAGCACACGGTGCCGGTGCTCCTGAACATGCTGGCGTTAATGGTGCTTTCCACCAGGATTCGTTCGAACGACGGCACCGAGGAATTTGTGTAACTGGTTTTGACATCCATGGGGGATATTGTCGGTGAATCAAAACACCTGGGAGAAACAATACTGACAGTTACCTGCCACGGATGGCTACCTGGAATAGATGACAGGTCCTGCTGTGGAGGCAGACAGTCACTGACAGACCATCAGATAACTAAACAATACTGCTCTACAGAGGGGTTCAGCTGAAGATCTTATCCTCAAAGCTTGTACACCAAGCCTGACCCAACTGGACACTGCGAGGTCTTTGCGTTTGCTTTTTGGCTAAAGATACCTAAAGGTCTGCAAGTCCACTATTGGGTTTGTACTGTGCAACCTGCACCTCCAAATTCAGCTTGGAGCACTTGTGACATATTATCCACTCTGCAAAACTTTCCCCAAGCGTTGTTTTACTACAGCACCAAAAAAAACTCCCATGATGTACACACAACACCAACAAGCTGATATACAGCCAGAAAACAGACAGTTCTGTTCTCTCGAGATGCTGCCTCTCCTTTATGTGTCACATACATAGGCAGAAAAAAAATTATGAAGGTGGGAGACCCATGACTTCCTAGTACAACCACGGGGTGGAAGTCAACCAAAACTTTAAGACACGCTTCACAAATGCTCACTTCACAATGAAACTCTACGGTCTTTTTAGAAACGTGCTAACTAGACATCAGGTTTTGTTCATAACTTGTTTACTTGTCATACGCTTCATGTGGAGAGAAATTTAATGACTTTATGCCTTGAAAAATTATATCATTACACAATAAAACAAAAGATAACAGCCGTATTCACAAGTGAGTCTGTGACTGTCATTCTGTGAAATTGCATACAGAACACGTGTCATTTGGGGCCAAACTGATAACAAACCTTAGCTAGCCTGCAGCAGGGAGAAACGTTGGCTTTTGCTTCTCTGCAGCAGAAAATGTTGGTTATTCCCCTCTCAAGGTTGGAACGCAAAAGGGAATAATGAAACGTACCCCTGCCTTCGCCTCAAACCACTGCAAATAATGCAATGCCGAAAATGATGAAAACGGTGATGCAATATTTGAACATAACTGTTACTGAGTCATTTTCTGTTCTTAATTTTTAATTATAAATTGCGCGTGTTGCATTTAGAATAACCTTTGGAGATTCTCATTTACTTAACTTACCTCTGCTCGGTTCCTGGGCAAAAATACCAGTATATGGTAGGGGCTGGGAATCCAGCTGCTACGCACTGGAGGATACCATTGCTAAGTATATCCAGAGTGAGAATCTCCGGCTTTGCTGCAATAAACAAAAACGGGAGTCACACATTAGGGGAACAGAGGATTTGCATTGCCATTTGCTCTCCACCCCAGCCACTTGTGTGTACCATCGACCGTGGAATTACTCGGGTGAAGAGGGCTCTGCTCAAGGGTGTCAGGGTCTGAACAGTGCTCGTCCTGCAAGCGCCGACCATCTGTGACATTATCAATTCTTACACTGAATGCGTGGGCTGGATTTTGGAATAACACCTTACTTCCTCTGGAAATCTGGTTTAATGAAAGATCCTAAACCAGCAAAGCTCAGTGCTTAAACAACCCAGAGAAGGGGTGTTCTTGGAACAACAGCGCAGTTCCCATTCCTGCACAGCACGACGTTACCTGCCTGTGAAAAGGGGAGTTTCTTCACAGTTATAAGGGTACTAAATCTGTCAAACCACATCTCTCTTACATCTGCCCTCTGTGTTAAATATTACCACTGCAGCCAGAAAAGGAACTACAGGGCAAGGCAACCAGAGCAAACAAGAGTCCCCACAGAGAACACATGTCCCTCTAAGATATCACTGCCGAAATGCCCCTCTGCCTAACTCTCTGAAACACTGCACACAGAGCAACATTACACTGAACATAGAAGTTTTCTGAACAATAATTCATGATTGCTGCAGTAGTTTAGAAAGCAATCTGGCCAGACAATGACTCCCACCACGTCCTGCACCAGAGCTGGTCCCAAGCTTGGTTCAGGAGATGCTGTTCTGAGCATGGCAGGAAACCAGAGTGACCTGGTGGACTTCACAGGCTTCAGCCAAGGGGACCGCCAACAACGTCTGGCAAATATTAGCAAGATGTTTTTCTTGGAGAAACTTGAATTAGAGGCTTTATTTCCCTTAACAGCCTTGGCTTCCTGGCAAAACCACTCACAAAAAAGTTAACAGGAAAAAAACCAGACTATATTGCAATGACGCTGCTCACCTGACAGGAACGAGTTAAGGCTTCATTATCAGTTAACACAACTCCACAAAAACATAAGATGAACTTCTCGTACTCTAGAGTTGTAAAGCTGTATAGACTACACTAGGAACATGCCAATTTATTTCAGATTGACTTCCACATACAAAGACTGCGTGGCGCTGGTTTTTAATGAATATTCTACTTGCTGATTAAATTAGAGGCAATAAAGCACACATATATTCTCAATCACATAGCATCGCCTCATGACTCATGTTACAGGAACCGAATGTTCTTTGATTTCTAAATCCGCAGGTTGTGTTTTATGCAAACCACCGAGGACCAAAACATTGTTGCAAAATGTTGAGACGGATTTTCAGCATTACTCATTTGGTGAGGGACTTTCTGAGAGCACGCAGCATCTCGCTCACCCACCAGCGCTCACAGAAAACACATAATGCACATTTCCAAAACTCCTATCAAAGTGGTTGGATTGTGACATTGTAATTAGCTAATCTACTACCCCCGTGCAAGCAATTTGGTTAGGCATATGCTATCACAGAATGGTAGGGGATGGAAGGGTCCTTCAATGACCATCTCATCCAACCCCTCTGCCAAAGCAGGGTCACCCAGAGCAGGCTGGGCAGGAACACATCCACATGGGTTTTGAGTATCTCCAGAGAAGGAGACTCCACACCCTCTCTGGGCTCTGCCACCCTCAAAGTAAGGAAGTTTTTCCTCACGTTGAGATGGAATTCCCTGAGTTCCAGCTGGTGCCCATTGTCCCTTGTCCTGTCACCAGGCAGTGAGAAGAGTCTGACCCCATCCTCTTGATATCCACCTTTTAGATATTTATAGGCATTGCTGAGATCCCCTCTCAGTCTTCTCTTCTCCAGGGTGAGCAGACCGACATCTCTCGGCCTTTCCTCATAAGAGAGGTGGTCCAGTTCCTTGATCATCTTTGTAGCCACCTGCTGGACTCCCTCTAGTAGTTCCCTGCCTTTCTTGTACTGGGAACCCCAGAACTGGGCATATGCTATGCTCTAGGCAACATTACAACACAATGTAATTGAAGAAATGAGAGAAATTTAAAATCAAATATAAGAGGAAAACGAACAGTAAGCCCCAGAAAAAAAATATTGTGCCAGCTTTGGGCTGCATCTAACACACTGAGTGAGGGAAAAGATTAATGTCCACATTAATCAGGCTTTTTTTTCCATTGTAAAAACCTAAATAAAAACATGACCATGTGGACTCATCCTGCAGCGGTGGATGGCGAGGATGGGACTAATGCCTCCAGCATCCAGAGTGGTCCAGCTCTGGTGCCACTGGGGGCTGAGCTCCAGCAGCCTGGTGAGAACTGATGGCCTGAGAGCAGCTCTACCTCTGGTATCCCCCATGAAGAGCTCTGATGTGGTGATTAGCATGATCGGCCTGGGCTTCTTCCTCAGCCACCAGTGCAGATGCTCTGGGGAATGCTGGAGCAAAGATAGACTGTTTTGGGCAAACAGATGTCAAGCTGTCACTGAGCATCTTATTTGTAAAAGAGATTTTATTGTAGTAGGTTTTATGACTCTTACTGCCTAATTATCCCCGGTATCAGACAGACTCCTAATGACTAGACTTTGCTTACTTTTCAGCTTTAACCCTTTAAATATTTAATGTTTCACTACATTACTTGGCATATATATATATTGCCTTCCATAATCAGTCATTAGTTGTCTTAAACTTCTAATTTCACTGAGTTTATTAACTGTTTTTCAGCTTTTATTAATGTTGATTCTGAATGTAGCAAAGAGGACTTCTAAAAGGTCACTCATATTTTAACTTAATGCTCTTGTGCTTTTAATTGCTTTCTATTGCTGATTCTCTTTTCTTCATCGTTAACAAAGTAAATGCCTAAAAAGTAACATTTAATAGGTATTGTCTGTCATTGCAGTCAAAGAGATGGAGTCATATTTTCTAGACTAGAACAAATCTTTTTTCTAATATTACAGCGACTCCTCATTTGTTCACTGCACGTTCCAACAGAAAAAAAATCCCTGAATTTGGCTTTATGTGATGTACAGTACCATGACCAGTTTTCTCTTTACAGCATGAGCTCCAACTGCACAGGTAATATTTTGTTGTCTATAATTAAGCCCAGATATTATTTTGCACTAAGCTCAGATACTGGTTGGAAGATTCCTCCACTAATTGCTAGACACACTGTTACCTTGCCACTCTGGAGATTTCTACAATTTCTTAATTGTAACTCAGCTCGGCGTGCTGCTTGTCAAATTGTAATTTTCTCTTTGGCTCTTAATTTCAGAGCTCCTTTATGTCACATTTACTACGACTGACTACATTTTTTTTAAAAGCAATTTAGTATTGTTTCAGATTAGCATATGCAATTGCTAAATGCGTTTAAATCCAAGGCAGGCATTTCTGCACAGGGTTTTTTGTGTCTTTCAGCAAATGCTTCAGCATCAATTCTTGTTTATGTGAAGACATTCTCCTGATTATGAATCCTGTTTTACCTGTTTGATTACTTTCTGCTGATTACTCGACCAAGCCAGAAGAGTAAACATCACGAGCTACATCCCAGGAATATATGCAAAATCCCTGCTGACAACAATGCCAGGTCAGGACACGCCGTTAGATCAGGATCTGACCCACCCACACATGACTCCTAATGTCAAATAATGTGGTACATTGTTGTGCAGTTTGTTTTCACGCTTAAATGATGAATCTTACCAGCCACTGAAAACATGAGGTTATTTTTCTTTAAAAAAAAACCAACCCTACAAAGATCAATCCATTTCACCTCTTCCTTTCAAAATGAAAGAAATACTTGCAAGAGCTTAGTCAAAATGCCAAAAAACCCTCTTTTTGAGTCAAGTGTGTCAAATCCATCTGCTTCAGCAATGTCTCCAGTCCACTCCAGGCCACAGTACTTGGTAATCTGGGCTCTACTGAGATGGCTTAAATGTCCTCATTGCATCCCAAGGGTGATCTTACTACTTACAAGATGGGAAGCAAGAAGGAAGAAGACTTGCATGCTGTTGGTGGCACAGACAGGCCACTCAGAAGAACTAAGCCTCCGTGCTTCCTCCTGCCTCAGCCATACTGCTTTACCATACTATTGAGGAGGGCTACGAAGATGATCAGATGGCTGAAGCACCACTCGTATGAGGACAGGCTGAGAAAGTTGGGGATGTTCAGCCTGGAGAAGACTCCGGGGAGACCTTATAATGGTCTTTCAGTACCCGAAGGGGGCTACAGGAGAGATGGGGAGGGACTCCACAACTATCTGAAGGGAGGCCGTAGAGAGGCGGGGATCGGACTCTTCTCCCAGGTCACAGATGATAGGACAAGGGGTAATGGCTTCAAGTAGCACTAGGGGAGGTTTGGGTTAGATATTAGGAAATATTTCTTTACTGAAAGGGCTGTCAGGCATTGGAATGGGCTGCCCAGGGAGGTGGTTGAGGCACCATCCCTGGAGGTATTCAAGAGACGAGTTGACATGGTGCTCGGGGAAATGGATTAGTGTTGGGTTG
>BJBW01016605.1:0-20520 GCA_004320125.1 Scolopax mira
GTCTTGAGGATCCTGGTTACTCTTGCTAGACGGCAGTAAGAAGTTGAGTACTGCAAGATTGTGTCCTGGGACAAGTCCTACGTAATATTGTCAGACTGATACTGTCCAGCCTGAAGAAGAGATGGTTTTGGGGACTTCATAGTGGCCTGCCTCTATCTGCAGGGATGTTATTGAGAAGGCAGAGCCAGGCTCTTCACAACGGTGCATGGTGGGAGGATGAGAAACAGCAGACATAAATTGAAACAAAAGAACTTGGTCCAGATATAAGAAAAAATGTCACCTTTTTCACCACAAGGACAGACAGATAGCGGAGCAGGATGCCCAAAAAGGTTGTGCTGCCTCCGTTCTTAGAGGTTTTCAAGACTTGACTGGATAAGGCCATGGGCAACCTGATCCAATCCTGTAGCTGGTCCTGCTTTGAATAAGTGGTTGGGCTGTAGACCTCTTGAGGTCCCTTGCAACCCAAATTGTTCTATGAACTTCTCTTTTTTATAGCATGCATTTGCCCAATCCCTTGCAGGATTTGAGAATTGGTCTGTGGTTTGTCAGAACCCTGAAACTTGTAGGACACTCTTGTGACTATTTCTGGCTTTGGCTCCACACAAAGCCGTACAGGAGAACCATGGGAGCCCTGGCCGCTGAACGGCAGGGAGGAGTATGACCATAACAGCTGTGCAGAAGTTAGTTTAGCCCTTCTGAAACAACAACAAAAAAAAAAGCAGCCTGAGGTATCAGCTGTCCTACATAAATCTGTTTTATTTCAAAGCCACCTCTAGTTCCTTTCTGACGTTATTCAGGCAAATGATATGAGAGGCCATTGTGAGTTTTCTCGTATTTCCACTGACGTCTATGAAATATTTTTTTTTTTTTTTTTTTTTTAGTACTGAGACTGTTCTGGTCAACCTCCTCTTCTCTTTGACTCTGATTCAAATAACCTTCTTGGTTGAAATAACCTTTCTAACTTTCCATCCTCGAGTGGCTAGCTTCCCTGGCTTTGCTAACTATAGTGCTATCTCTTGCTCAGCATTTTGTTATGTATAAACACCAAGGATGGATTCCTTTTCAGCTGCATCACTCTTTTTTTGTTGCCACATGTTTCTTCATGTCAAGGAATATCTGTTTCTTGTCTCTGTGTGGATTCCTCCTATTGATTCTATCTCCGGGGCCGTTTCTCCTTTGCACAGATTAATTTCTGCCTCTCCTCCCCCCCTGTGTCCCCCCAAGTATGGCTTAATTAGCCAGCTTAATCATGTTGGCACAGCTCTCTCCAGCTGGGCCAGTGGATAAGAAGCCCTGCAGAGTTAACTTTGCAGGGCTTTGTGGTTGGATTTAATATTTCAGACTGCTCCTCTGTCAAGACTCTGGCAGAGGGGAGGTGCTGGCTTTGGAAGCAGTGGTCTGTAGTAGCTGAGCTGCTCACTTCCTTGCTTCAGGAGGTGCAGTTTAGCTCCTGGGGGCTGAAAGAGCAATTCACACCATTGGTTTACATCCCTCTGCCTAACCCTAACATTTAGCCAAGCCTCAAGAGAAAGGCAAGATGCTGCCAGTCTCTCTGTAGGGGCACAATCAATGCGGTGCAGTCCATGCACCTGTAGCACACGTATGCCCAGTGCAGAGCACGAGGTTGCTCTTTGGGAAGACAGAACTGTGGTATATGGTCTCAGGGGCTGTGCAAAGCACTTGGTGTGGGCTAAAATGTGTAACGTGGAGCGGAGAGTGGAAATTTGGGATTTGAGAGCTCACAGATCTGCTGCAGTAACTCATTACATTGTTCCTTCAGCTATATCATTTCTGGGCTTCCGTTGGCTCGGAGCATGGATGAGCCCTGTCATCTTAGGCTTGGTGGGGGTTGGTTGGAGAAAGACTTCTTCCAAATGCCATTCGAAGTATGATAGCTAGAGAACTGTAGAAGAGTTCAGGATGGAAGGGACCTTAAATATTACCCAGTCCCAACCCCCTGCCCTGGGCAGGGACACCTCCCACCAGACCAGGTTGCATCCAGCCTGGCCTTGAACCCCTCCAGGGATGGGGCAGCCACAGCTTCTCTGGGCAACCTGGGCCAGGCTCCCACCACCCTCACAGTAAAGACTATTTTTCTAATATCTAAAATTAATCTCCCCTCTTTCAGTTGAAAACCATTCCCCTTCGTCCTATGGCTCTCCTCCCTGATCAAGAGTCCCTCCCCGTCTCTCCTGTAGCCTTTTAGCTACTAGATGCCTAGGGTTATCCTCCCGGGAGACAGGAAGGCACGAAGGAGACCTGAAGAGAGGGGTTTGTGTCCCATCTGGGATGTATCTGAGGCACAGAGCTCCCAACCAGCCCACAGGCCAGGATCCTGACTCTCAAATACTGGGAGCCCTGCATTCAGACACGCTTGCTTGAAAGCAGTCAAAATACCTGGATTTCAGGCTCTCCTTCAAAGGGAGGGATGCAGCTGCAGGAGGATGGCCATCCTGCTGGAGCCATGCCCCTGCCTTCACACCCTGGTTGAAGTGGTGAGGGTGAGGGAGGCCATCTGCAGTGGAGGAAGGTGATGAGGCTGGAGATAGCAGCATTTCTACGCGCTCGAGCAGTGAGTGAAGGGTTGAGAAGTAGGGTGAGGGGGGGAGGCTGGGCACGGGTGGCAAAAGCAAACGAGAGCAAAGTATAACAGCAGTAATAAAGTGCCAAAAGTTGACAAACGAGCCCTTGAGGCAGCAGGCTGAGATAACAGTTCATGAAACAAAAACACACTTATCTCCTCTGGGGTGGAGTTGTTGCTGGTTTTGCAGGGAGATAAAAATTAGGATTTGGACAGAATTTTGCTCTTTGCCATGCCTGGAGCTGCCAAAAGAGGGCAAGGGAGAGGGGCATCCCTGGCTTGTGGGAGGCTCTTCCCTCTGCCCAAAAAACCTACTTCTTGGCCCTCTGCTGCTGTCTTCTCCAGGCTGTAGCCATGTTAACTGTGATAACCACGTGAATTTACTCCGGTTGCTTGACGCTGCTGAGCTGTATAGCCCTTGGGTTGCTGTGGCAGGGGGTTTGTGCTTCTCCGTTGTTTACTGAGTGTTTGGCTTGACTCTTTGCTCCCACTTGCTGGAAGTCGATCACTTGAGCTGGATTTTGCTACCGTAGATGGAAGAGCGAGTTTCATTTTTGCTTCTGTTTTGTTTGGCAGAAAGTGAAACGACTGACAGCGTTCCAAGCGATGAAGAAAATGCAGAGGTGAGTGTTTTCTGGATTTCTAGCATTTTGGAGCGAGGGCTCAAAAACAATGTCCTGAGGCCATTCCCCCTTCTCTGTTTGCAACTCTGTCTACCAGTGGAGTATTCATTTTAATAATAGCTGGGGGATAAAAACAAAGAGAGAATGTCTCTCTCTCTCAAGGGAGACAGATGTTTTGGTGATTGTCACTGAATGGATATCTCTACAAGTTCTTTCCTCCTCATCTCTCCAGACTACAAGGAGATTAATTTGCCTGATAAGATGTTCTAGCAAGCCATCAGCAGTGCCAGCTAGTTTGTTAATATGATGCATTGACATTGCTGGGTAGTGAGTATTTTTATCTTGGTTGAAAGCTCACTTTGTTTTCCTTAAATGGCACCTGAACTCATACAATTGGAGGAAATGCTTTCACGTATGACAGAAATGTAACTTGAATGTTTGAGGTATGCGAGGCAAAAAGCTTTCCCAAGCAGTTAGTTGGGTATTGCCAGGTGAAGGGAATCTGTGGAGAAAATATCTATCCCATGACGGTTTCCTGAGCTGCAGCTACACAAAACCAGCACTTGCCTTTGCTTTTGGGGCTGCCAACAAGTGACCAAACCTGTATTGAGTTTGGGTAGTGCTGTTTGAGAGGTCTTGGGTCCTCTGTGCCTGCCTGGTGGCAGGAGGATCATAGAATTTTCTAGGTTGGAAGGGACCTTTAAGATCTTTGAGTCCAACCATCAACCTAACACTGCCTCTCTGATAATGGAGGAGACACTTCCAGTTGGAGCTCTGAGTGTTTGGTCGTCCTTGTCCACTTTTGTCCCCAGTGTACTGGGAATAAGGCCTTTATTTTCCATCAGAAGAGTGGGCAGAGCCTCTTGAGTGCTGGAGAGCCCCCAAGGGCACACGACTTCGAAAAGGGAGATGGGGCTGAGAGGAAAGACGTTCAAAGCCAGCAACTAGAGCCTCAGGCTTTTGGAGATGGGGTAATTTTGGCGATGTTTCCATCTTCATCATGTTGCTCGGAGCACTTTGCAAAGTCGTGTTTGCTCATATAGTCTTCTCTCCTTTTTTCCCCCCCTTTTCTAGGGACGACTTCACTGGCAGAAGAAAAACATTGAAGGCAAACAGTATCTCAGCAATCTGGGAATGAGGAACACTTCTCATATGCTTCCCAGCATGGCAACTTTTGTAGCCAACAAGCCTGACCTCCAAGTCACCATCAAAGAGGAAAGCTGCCCACTGCCTTACAACAGCTCCTGGCCCCCTTTCCCAGACATCCCTCTGCCACAAGTAGCGTCCACAGCCTCCACGAGCAGCAGCCGGCCGGACCGTGAGACACGGGCCAGCGTCATCAAGAAAACATCAGACATCACCCAGTCAAGAGTCAAGAGCTGCTAAGCCTTTTGACGGTGTGGTTTTGTTGGTTGTTTTTGTTGTTGGTTTTTTTTTTTTTTTAGCTTTGTTTTGTTTGGGTTTGTATTTTTACGTTTCTCTAGGAGAGGTTCATCCCTTGACGCACACGAGACAAATCTAAGGTAAAAGCCTTGGCAATATAAAAAAAAAAAACAAAACAAACCACATTGCTGTGTCTGACTCCGGTGCCAGGAGTGTTTTTTTAACTCAGGACTCCAGCCGTCAGTACGAACACCTGAACCCAGGTGGATTTCCAAGGTTGCTTTGTAGGAAAAAAACCAACCCCAAGAACTTCGGCCCACTCACAGGTTCCAATGTTTCACAAGAGGACCAACCGACCACAAGGGAAGTGGTGCTGCTGCACTTCTTGCTGTCAAGGCTGTGATGGAACTGAAAGCCTCGGAATGGAAGAGAAAATGTGAACTAGCTGGAATATTTTTAAATAAAGAAAAAAAAAGAAAATCTATTGTGAATATTGTACATAGTGCAGTACTAGCAACGTTGCAGTCTGCTTCTGCACCTTATTAAGAAAGCACTTACGAAAGGCCTTTTATTACCTTGCTCTACTTAATGGCACATTGAAGGTCCCTCCCCACCTGTATTCTTTTCCAAGGCTATTCTTGCTAATGTGTCTTTAAAGAATAGAGGAAAGGAAAGGAAGTTAAAACTTCCCATGTGGATTTCATACCTTTTAAGACTGCTTTTCTCATGTTTGTTTCTAATCTGCTATGCTTGAATGCCGCGTGGTACAATAGGAGAAAAAAAGAAACCTATTACAGAGATATTATGCAAATTCCCAGATTTAAAAGAAGAAGAAAAATACTCTAATTCTAACCAGAGCAAGCTTTTTTATTTTTTATACAGGGGAATATTTTATTCAAAGTAAAATTCTAAAGTGAATATAATTTTTTTTAATCTTTTCTACAGCAAATTTATAATTTTAAGATTCAGTCCTTGGTTATCAGCAGTTATTACATCCTTGTGGCACATTTTTTTTTTTTAATTTTGTAAAGGTGAAATAGCTTTTATGAGCTCATGTAGCAATCAGATTATCCTGTGGATTGATAATAAATATGGTATATAGTTAAATTTTTAATAATCCCCTTGTTTGTCTCTCTTTTTGTTTTTTTATTTTTTTAATCTTTCAGAAGCCCCAGCTTGCATGGGTTTCACAGGTGAATATGACCTCTTGGAGTAAGCAATTAGCATGAGCAGCTAATTTCTGGAGTACCCATCTAAGAGGATGGGAAGTACCATCCTTGAGGCAGCTCGAGGTGGAAAGAGGAACTAAACCTTAAAGGTGGCCTCACGTGCAGAGGTGGGGAGTTGGGGGAGGAGGGGGGCGCCCCTTCTGCTGTTGTTCTCTGGTTGGGCTTTGAGCAAGTCACCTCATGGAAGGGATCTTGTGAAAGTCCATCGCAGGGGCTCAGCTGTGCTTGCCCCATTCCTGGTGGATCTGTCTTTAGCTTGCTTGCAGTTTCTTGTCCAGGAAAAAAAATCTTCTTGCAGAGTTTCAAGCAATAACTGAATAAATCTGAAGTCAAATAAATGTTCCCCAAGTCTGTATGGCTGTACTGCAGGGAGATGGGCTCGCTGGCTACTGAAAAGGGAAAGCAAACAGAAGAATTTTGCTCTGTTCTTAACCTGATGCCACCATTCTGAATTTCATCACAAGTTCATGTGAAACTTGCAATGTTGTCTTTCCAACCCACCCAAGTGAGTCTGGAAACTCAGTAATGGTTAAGATTGTTGTTTGTAAACTTTCTGGTCTCTGTCCCTTTCATTTGGTTGTGCCTTTAGCCTTCCAGTGGCCCTCTGGGTCCAGAGGCCACAAGGTTTGGTCTTCCTCAAGGAGTCTGTGTGTGTGTGTGATGTTACAGTGACTCTTTGTCATCCCAAGCCCTTTACCAGCAGGGTTATGAGGTTCATGGCAGGTTTCTTTTTCCTTGGTTTTGAGGCTCACTTGGAATTATTTTTATATTTTCTTAACATGGTCTGCTCTGTGTTTTGGAAGCTTTTCCTAACTTCACAGATGAAGTTTGGAAGTTGTTCTGTAGCATCTCCTACCTCCTTTTAAGATGATGGGCTCTTGTTTGTTAGGGGGGACCTCTTAGGCTCACAGAAGGGAGCATCACGTTGCATCCAACCTTCATTGAAAGCAGGACCTTAGAGTAGGTTATCCAGGACCGTGTCAAACCAAGCCTTGAATACTTCCAATGAGGAAATTCTCTGCTAGGCTTCATGAAGCCCTTTCTTCTAGCTTTTCTTGGTATGGCAAGTTCTCTGGTCTGCATCTGGTCCTCAGAGTAGGAATGTGTCTGGGGCTGGAAGCTGCAGGTGGAAAGTGGCTGGAAAGGGGCTGGCCAGGGAGAAGAGTCGTCTCCTGATGTATTTTTATTATGGGGAAGGAAGAATTGTGTTTGGTAGAAGAGAAAGCCCAGAGCTGCAGTGGTTGCTGGGGCTGGGAAGAGGCTATCAAACTCAGTGGAGGGCTGATGCTTGAGTCCTTCTCATGGGAAGGTTTGTTTTGGGAGAGTTCCAGTTGTCCAGTTCTGGGCCCCCCAGTTCAAGAAGGACAGGGAACTACTGGAGAGAGTCCAGGGGAGGCTACAAAGATTGAGCACCTCTCTGATGAGGAAAGGTTGGGAGACTGTTCAGCCTGGAGAAGACTGAGAGGGAACATTATTAATGCTTATCAATATCTAAAGGCTGGGTGTCAAGAGGATGGGGTCAGGCTCTTCTCAGTGGTGCCCACTGTCAGGACAAGGGGCAAATTGGAACACAGGAAGTTCCATCTCAACATGAGGAGGAACTTCTTTGCTTTGAGGGTGGCAGAGCCCTGGAACAGGCTGCCCAGGGAGGTGGTGGAGTCTTCTCTAGAGATGCTCAAAACGCACCTGGATGCGTTCCTGTGTGACCTGCTCTGGGTGGCCCAGCTCTGGCAGGGGGGTTGGACTTAGATGGTCTCCAGAGCTCCCTTCCAACCCCTCTCATTTTGTGATTTCTGTGTGAAAGGAAGGGCTGCAGCCCCCGGGGCTGAGACTGAGTCTCGGGCGAGGAGTATTAAGTCTGTGGGCAGAGAGAAGCTTTTGCTTCTGGCTCGGCCTGGGTTTGGCGGGAAGAGTTAAGGCTGAGAGAAAGCCTGGCCATGGTGTTGCGTGGGGGCTGGAAAGCATCTTCCAAAGTAAACAGACTGACTGGAGGCTTCTTGCCTCTCCGAAAGCAGGGCTGCTGTTTACCTCTGTGGTGGCCTGCTCCTCACCCACAGCAGTGAGGAAGCATCTCAGAGGCCTTGGCCCTTCCTGCAGGTAGACAGCGTTTCCATGGGGTGAGTGTATGGACCTGCCTGTAGGAGATGAATTTACAGGCAAAGCAGTTAAAGGAAGCTGAGTGAGATCTCCTTAGAAGGAGATCTTTTCCCTTGCTAAGTTCAGGAATGTCCATGTTTTTGCAGGGAAGTGAATAAACTAACCTAAGTGATATATTTTTTTCCCTTGGGTTTGGAAGGGGCCAATAGAGCTGCTGGAGGACTCCTGTGAAGGCGAGATCATCCTTTCTGTAACTCAGATGAAATAATGGGGGGGGGGGGGCAAACTTGGAAAAAAAAAACCAAAAAGAAATAATGGCTCCAAGCATAAAATTTATCCAGGTGTGCTTATGAGTCACCCAGGTTCCTGCTGCTGTCTGGGGCTGCCACTCCTGACGTCCTCCCGGAGCCTGGCAAGATCCTCGTGCACAAAGCTACCCAAATCCTGTTCAAGATGACGAGGGGTGAGTCACCTCAGAATTCACCAGGATCAGGTCTTTGGGTTTTTTCCCCCCAGTCTGTAGCGATGGCCTCGGTTCCTGGTTGTGGGTAACTATCTGGTCGTCCCCCTCCATCTCCCTTGTGTCCATCTCACCCTCTTTTTCTTCTCACCCCATCCCACCCTGTTTTCAGCTTGGGACTTTCCCTGGAGATGAGGAACCAGTGTTACTCCAGCTTCTCCCTCCTCATGGCTGGCTCTGTCAGGGGAGCAGGGAGGTGGCCATGGGATGGGGCTGTGCAATGGTGGCCTTGGAAAGGTGTAGAACGGGATTGAGTGCACCCTCAGCAAGATTGCCAGCAAGACCCAGCGGTGTGGTGACAGGCCTGAGGGGACGGGATACCATCCAGAGGGACCTGGACAGGCTGGAGAGGTGGGCACGTGTGAACTGCTGGGGATGCACACCAGGGTGTGGGGGGCTTTCTGGGCTGTGAGCAGAGCTGCTCACCCACCAGCACACCCCCAAGTCCTTCTCGGCAGGGGAGATGCTCTCCATCCCTTCGTCTCCAGCTTGCGCTGACACCAGGGGTTGCCCCCACCTGGGCACTTGGCCTTGTTGAATCTCATAACATTGGTTCGTCGATCCAGCCTGTCCAGACCCCCTCCAGCAGATCCACACTCCCACCCAACTTGGTGTCACCTGCAAAACTACTGAGGGTGCGCTTGGTCCCCTCATCCGGGTCATTGATATTAAAGAGAGGTGGCCCCAGTGCTGAGCCCTGGGGGACACCACTCGTGGCCGGCCACCAACTGGATTTGAAGAAACAGCCCAGTGACCTTTTCCTCCTCGGCGCTGAGAGCAGCAGGTGCAGGATTTTTCTGTCAACAAGAATGAAACCAGTGTCAGGGAGGAAGGAAACTGCGGGGGCCAAGAGCGGCTGCCGCCACGGGACCCTGGGCCTTCTGAGGAGGTGATGGTGGTTTGCAGTAAGGCTTGGGATGCACGAAGTTCACGCACGCTGGACACTACAGCTCCTTGAATGAGCTTTTCTTTGCCTGTGGCAGCTTTAAACAAATCAGCGAGGGCAGAGGAAGCCCTGTCTGGGCTGAGGGTGTTATTTTCTGATGAGCAGCTGGTGATGGGTAGCTCCTTTGGGACGGTTCTACTCTTAGTTACGTGCCTGTGGAGCAAATAATCCATCAGAGGCTGGAAGGTGGGCTGTCGAGATGCAGCTCCCAGCACTGCCCACTTGGATGGGCACCAGGGAGTGAGACATGTTCTGTACAGGCTCCTGTTGGGGTAGGGATGGTGGAGAGGAATCCAAGACGATGGGTTTATTTTAATTTTTTAAGGACTATGGCTTTCAGACCCTTTGGTGCTGTAGCTTCTCTCCAGAGGACACCTGGCAGCGCTGCCTGCCTTCTCTCTCTTTGCTGCAGGGGTTCTCAGCCGATTTATACGCCTCCTCCTGCCCTTTGCACCCCCTACCTTTGCATATTTTTTTTCCCCAGACTTTCTTAGAAGAAGGTGAGCTTTTAAGGTGTTCAGACACAGGCAGCAGGCTCTGTGTGTGTGTATGTGTGTTATTAACCCCTCAACGTTTCTGCCTTGAAACCAGGGGTGGGGGGGAGCAGCAGGAAACCAGGCGGGTGCTGAGGGCTCCTTTGCTGCAGCACTTGCTTTCTGCCTGTGCCCGTTTGAAGATGTTATCTCTCACAGTCAATGCTGTCAAGTTTCAGTTTTCGGTAGTATTTTTACTCTCAGGCAAATTAGTTGAGGTTGGTTTGTTTTTTCAGGGTTTTTTTTTTTTTTTTTTCAAAGAACTGGAAAAAAATAAGGCCACTTGACCCACTGTAACATTTAAAATGCTTTTTTTTGTTGGTTTTTTTTTTTGGCGTTCCTGTCACGTGTGATGCGGTGCAGGTCTGTGGGGAGCAGCAGCCAGGATGCCTTTCTGAACACCCATCTTGTACGGGCACGTAAACAGGGGTCTAATGGATGTTAAACCCCATTTAATGCCATTTCACACAAGCATGGACTGACTCCACGCAGCTTCATGCCCCGTTGGGTTTGCTCCCCCTTTATACCTTCCTGGTCACCTCCCCCTGCATGTTCTCCATCACACATCCCCTTCCTTCTTCTTCCCCTAGGTTTATACACTGAGCATGATGTCTCTGTGGTCAGTTGGGATCAGCTGTACCAGCTGTGTCCACTCCTGACTCCTTATGAATCCCCAGCCTGCTCCTGGTGGGGTGAGGTGAGGAGCAGGACAGGTCTTGAGAGCTCAGCAACAATTATTAACACCAGTGCCCGATCAGACATGGCCAGCAGGGGGAGGGGGAAGGAATCTGCCCCAATACCAGTCTAGTTGAAGATGTCCCTGCTTGTGGCAGGGGAGTTGGAGTAGATGGCCTTTTGAGGTCCCTTCCAACCCAAACCATTCTATCATTCTCTGCCCCAAACCACCACCTCTCTCCTCACAGCACAATGCGGGGAGCGTGGCTGGCGTGGAGCCTGCCTCAGTGGGGTCACCCACACAGCCCCGGTGCCTTCCTGGGATGCTGCGCCCACCCCGTGGGGTGCTGTGGTACCCCACTCCACGCAGCCACACCACCACTGGTGCGAGGGAGGGCTCTGCAAACACCACCCATGGAGGCGCCTTTCCCTAAAAGCTGTTTCCCCCAAAGGTTTCCGCTGCCCCGTGACTCATCCTTCTGTCTGGGCTTTCTCCAGCTTCCTTTTGTGTTCGCCGCAGTTCGCTGGAGAAAATGAGGTGATTCCTGTTTGGCCTGAAGGCCTTAGCAGTGCCATGGCAGGGTTTGGAAAGACAAGTCTCTTGGTGCTCCAGAGAGAACTTGTGAGCGTCTTTGTTTGGAAGATTTAAAGGGAAAAGGTAAAAAAAAAAAGCATGAGCAAAGCTGATGTGAGGCCTCGTCATGAGGGTTTCAAAGGGCTCTCTAGAAATGAATCAAAATTCATGGAATCATGGAATAGTTTGGGTTGGAAAGGACCTTTAAAGGCCATCTAGTCCAACCCCACTGCCATGAGCATGCCCCATCCCTGGAAACATTCAAAGTCTAGTTTGATGGGGCATGCCTTCCCTGTTCCTCTCCCCTGGGGACCGCACACCCCGTGCCTGGCTGAGCACATCCTCCCTTGGGGACCGGGATGCAGCCGAGCATCCCAACTGGCTCCTGGGGCCACTGGGGAGTTGTGCTTCCCACTGGCACGGCGACTGGTCAGTGTGAGTTGGGGGGGCTCAGGGCATTCTGACAGCAAGTCTTCCTTTCCTTTGGCCCCTGTGGCCACCGCTACTGAAGTTACCATCATGGAATTGTCAGAGTTGGAAGGGACCTCTTGAGATCATCTAGTCCAACTCCCCTGCTAAAGCAGGAACACCCAGAGCACATCACTCAGGACTGCATCCAGGTGGGTCTTGAATGTCTCCAGAGAAGGGGACTCCATGACCTCCCTGGGCAGCCTGTTCCAGGGCTCTGTCGCCCTCACCAGAAAAGTTTTTCCTCATATTTGAGTGGAACTTCCCATGTTCCAGCTTAAGCCCGTTGCCCCTTGTCCTATCACTGGAAACCATTGAAAAGAGTCTGGCTCCAACATCCTTCAACCCACCCTTTAGATACTCATAAACATAAATAAGGTCTCCCCTCAGCCTTTGCTTGTCCAGACTAAAGAGTCCCAGCTCCTTGAACTTTCCTGATAAGGGAGATGCTCCAATCCCTTAATCATCTTAGTTGCCCTACGCTGGACTCACTCCACTAGTTCCCTTTTGAACTGGGGAGCCAAGAATTGGATGCAGGATTCCAGTTGTGGTCTCACCAGTGCAGAGTAGAGAGGGAGAATGACCTCCCTCTACCTACTGGCCACACTCTTCCCTATGCAGCCCAGGATCCCATTTGCCCTCTTGGCAACAAGGGCACATTGCTAGCGCACAGAAAGTGTACTATCTACCAGGACTCCTTCTCCTCAGTAGTGCTTCCCAGAAGATCCATCCCTAACCTGTATTGGTGCCTGGGGTTCTTCCTCCCCAGGTGCAGGACCCTACATTTGTCCTTGTTGGACCTCATGAGGTTCTTCTCTACCCAACTAGATCTTGTTCTCTTTGGTGGTTTTACGCAGTTTCAGGTTCCAGATGGGATGGAAGAGAAGCGAAACCAGAGCAGCAGGATAGACGGCGAGGAATCGCGTTTACGGCAAGTCCATGTTTATTTACAGAAATCTGGCTAACCAGCTTCCGAATGGTTTTGCTTAAATCTGTGAGGTTTCCATCTGAATAAGGTCTTTACAAGCAGACAGGTGATGCTAAATCGAGTTCACCTCTGGGAACAAGTCACCCCGTCCCACAGCTCCGCTCTGTCTGCAGCAAATGCTAATTTGAGGTAAAGTAGCCTTGATGAAAGGGGGGAAAAACCGGGAATTGGCTAAAGGAGCATCCGTCCCGGTGGGTCAGAGGGGTGATATTTTTATTTGGATGCTTTAATTAGCCAAACACCATCTCCTTGTGTAAGCAGCTTCTCGCTGCTGCAGGGGAGGGAGGGCGCTCAGGCGCGGGAAGGCCGCGTCCCTGGCCGCTTCGTTAGGATCGCGGCCTAACGAAGGCTCCCTCTCTCGCACGTAAACAGCGTAAAGCAGCCAAGCTCGAGCAGCCTCCCTGCTGGGTCATCCCAGGTAAAGCCAACAGGATGTGCTGGGGACTTCCCTTCCCTCTGCAGCGGCACAAACAGCCCCAGCGCCCGGCCAGGAGCCGGTCCCCGTGTCCATCAGCGGTGGTGGCTGGCACCCTCAAAACAAGAGTTTTAATTATTTTATTTATTTCCCCCCCCCCCCCCCGCCTCCGTGCTGAACGATGCGCGGCGCCAGGCAGCTCCATTGCCTTACAAAGAAAAGCCAGGGCTCGGCAGGGGTGCAGCTGCCTGGTTTATTTTTGTCCTCCTTTGGATGTTTCTTCATGTGCTGACTTCAAGGAAGTTGTTAGGAGGGTAGGCTTGGGTTTTAAAGAGCGATCTGAAGCTGCCCACCCCGGGCCAGTTGCCTCCATGGAGTGGAAGGGGGAAGGCTATCAGGCATGAGGTTGGGCTCCAAAGCCCAGAAGTGGACCTGGACACTGCTGAAGATCAAGAATGGAGGAAAGTGGGGTTGAGGGTTTCTAAAGAAGTGCTGCCATGAGGTCCGGGGAAGGACATTTTGACAAGCACCTCCTCTGCTTTTTTTTTGATGGCTTTGGTTGATCTGGAGAAGAACGTGGCTTGTCCCTTAGAGCTATAACAGCTCCCGTGGTATATCCCTAAAGCCTGCACTAAGTAATGCCCCAAGCTCCTCATTAGGACAGAGCTAGTTAGCAACACTCTCCTCTAGGACCTCCAGGACCACTACACACACCACCTCTGCTGGTGCCCAGGGTACCTGTGGCCATATCCTGAAGGCTCAGGCTGGTGAGAATCACTGTGGCTCACAAGCCTGTTGTATTTTGCCCAGACTCCTCTCCCGGTGACAAACCAGCCATGTTTGGCCAAAGTTTGGGTCCCCTGTCTGCATGCACTGTCTTGGCTTGAAAAGAAGAGGGACCCTCTGTCTCAGAAGGGTAAATCATGCTCTTGGGTAAAAAAATGCCCAGAATTTTATCTGCATGGGAAAACTTATCTCCATGAGCTGAGGCCAATTTTTCTGGATCATTCACGGAATCCAAGCTGGTGAAGACCTTCCTCTTAGGAGTGTCCTCTGGCCTTCAGCTTGGTCTGAAGGTCATAAGTGCCTCTTATTCTAGCTGCAGCCCCTTACACAGAGTTAAGAGTCAGTCAGTCAGTCAGTCCTGTCCTTCATCCGTCAGTCTGCACCTCTCCTTACGCATCACAAAATTACCTGGAGGTGTTTTTGTTGCAGCACAGCCCTGGGGACTCACCTCTGATACGTTCTCCACCAGGAACCCCACATTGTACATCATCACTGCTTTCCAAGACCCAGGGCAGAGCATGCCCCCCTTGTTTCTGAGCTGCTTACAAAAAACCAGTATAAATAATTTATAAACTCTTGGGTTTGTTTGGTTGGGTTTTTTTTTTTTAAATTAAAGATCTATGGCCCCATTTCTACTTAAAATCCTGCTAAACTGAGTGTCTCCTGCAAATCCTATCAGATGGGCAGCACTGCCCGAGATCCTTGAGCTCAGCTCTGTTTTCGTCATGACTTTGGGCAGCAATTTTTGGGAATTCCGACCATACCTTCCGCAGGGGCTGCCCTTGCCCTCAGCTTCTGCCTGTCCCTGCTGGAAGCAAAAAACTCTGTTTTCTCGTTTCTTCCCCCGACTGAGTCAATGTGTGCTGAGGGCCGGGGCATTGTTCTTTTGGGTTTGGACCGGTTCCAGCTGATTAATTATTTCAGCCACAGGGTAGTTTTTACAACAGGAGGCCGGGGATGTGCGTCAGATCACTGGCCCGACTGGACCCATATCCTGTCTCCAGCCATGACTTGGAACGGGTATTTTGGAGAAGATTATGGGAGCCAGGGCAAGTTTAGAGTGAAGTTTTCCTTGGTAAGTATTCCCAGTGTTTACTAATCAGCAAATTGGGAGAGTTTGTGAGCCGGAGGTTGGGTGTGAATGACTGTGTTTAATAGCCATGATGAAAATGGTTTGCACAAATGTGCCTAATTCCTTTTTTTGACCCTGTTGATGTCATTTAGCCATTCCAGTATCCCCTGGCAATGAGTTTCTCCATCTGGCTACTCGTTGTGGGGAAAAAGTACTGCTCTTCAGCTACTTCAGAGCAACTGCCTGGTAATGATTAAAAAAAAAATTCTGATTTTGTCAGATATACAGGCTGGGGAGTTGAAAACGGGCTGTGCACAGCCCCACTAGACGGAAGGGAGCAAAGAAAAGAAACGGGAACTTCTTTTTGGAATCATGTCATCCCAAAACCGAGAGAAGAAGTGAAATTTAAATAAAAAGGGACTGTTTTTGGTAACTTGCTAACTTCGCAGTAAGCAGTTCCCATGCTGTGCTCTGTGGAGGAATGGTTGGATTCAAGGCAACAATTTCAATTCCTTATTTCCAATTATTAATCTGTATTATCAGCTGTTGTTATATCTTCCTTGGAGGTGTCCAAGGCCAGGCTGGATGGGGCTTTGAGCAACCTGGTCTGGTGTGAGGTGTCCTTGCCCAGGGCAGGGGGGTTGGAACTGGATGGTCTGTAAGGTCCGTTTCCAACCTGAACCATTTTATGATTCTATGATACGAAACATTCCGTCGGTATCTCCCCATGTGAAGGGAAGAGACTTCTCTGAGAGACTCAGACTACCTCTGGAGAGAAGTTTAGCTGAAGAAAAACTGCTTAAGCCTCAGATTCTGAGTTATTAGTAAAGTATCACACAAAAGAAGGTGCAGCTTCGTACACCCGCTGTGGTTAGTATGACAAGTCTTCACAAACTTCTCTCAGCCTGAGAAGAAATAGCACTTGATTTTTCCACGTCTGCATTAGAGGTCAGAAAAAGAAACCAAAAGAGAAAGAAAGAGGGAAGAAAAAAAGCAAAAAAAAGCCAAGCTTACGGCTGTGAAATCACACTTTGCAACTGAAATTTCCCTCAAAAGCACCTGACACAGTAGTGACGTGGGCTTGATTTTCATAGAATAGAATCATAGAATAATCTGGGCCGGAAGGGACCTTCAAAGGTCATCTAGTCCGACCCCCCTGCAGTCACAGGGACATATTTAACTAGACCAGGTTTCACATGAATAGTTCAGGTTAGATATTAGGAAATATTTCTTTCCTGAAAGGGTTGTCAGGCATTGGAATATGCTGCCCAGGGAGGTGGTTGAGGCTCCATCCTCAATTATTCAAGAGGTATTCAAGAGACAGTGCTCGGGGATATGGATTAGTGTTGGGTTGGTATTGTTTTGGGTGTGGGGTGAGGTTTGTGTGGGGGTTTTTTTATTGATTGGTTGGTTTCTTCCTTGTTGTTTTTGGTTTCTTTTTCATTGGTTGGACAAGATTATCTTAAAAGGTCCCTTCCAACTTAGGTGATTTATTCTGTGATTCTGTGATATGGTTTTTGCTTATGAGAGCTGAGGGCAGCACAGAGAGAGCTCACACCTAGTGGGGCTTTCAGAAGTGAGTAGGTGGGAGAGACTGAAGAAGTTTTTGGCATCGACTGTAATGCAAATCTGGCCTGAAATCCTTGTTAAAGCTCTGGGAAGAGAACCTGCTAGCAGGTACCTACTAGCAGGCCCTGGGAAGTGTCACTGGGCACTTGCTGACTCTGCTCTGGTGGGAAAGGGACCCTGAAGTTTCCTCTGGTGCCATCGCTGCATTGCCCAAGTATGGTCAAAACCACGTTTAATCACAAAAGGAAACCCTGTTTGCAGATTGCAAAAGGGGAGGGGGGGGGGGAAGGGGTAAACCCAAGCATTGTTCTGTAGTGTATATGACTAATCCATAAAGAGGTGCTCGGAGTTACAGTTTCTTCAGGAAAATGGATAAAAACTATGACTTGCTCCCCTGCAACTTCCATAAGGTAAAACTTCAGGGTGACCCCGAGGTCAGAAACCAGAGTCTCTGCCCAAAGAAATGAGGGACAAAACATTTTTTGAATCACCAGTGCCAAGTATTGTGTTGGGCGTTTGATAAGCTTCCCATCCCCAGGACAATATTTGCATCTGTTGCTTGGGGAATAAGATGAACATTTCATATTCCTTGGCCAAAACTAGGCTAAGATGGAATTACAGCTGGGAGCAGATTAATAAACTCCAGGTAAAACATATTACGGGACCGTAGCAATTATCTACCAAAACCAAGCATGCTAAAACTCTGGGAAGATCAGACTTGCAGGTAAATATAGATGAAAATGTGGCCACGGGAACACAGGGAGACACGGGCCAAGAACGGTAGGGGTGATGCCATGGCAGTCCTGCCCCCTGATGACTATAAGGAGGCCAAATCCTTCCAAAAATGATTGCCCTGCAGCCAAAAGTGTTGCAGAATAACGGGCGCAAGAAAGACTTTGAAATCTCAGTGCGTTCAATATTAGGCCTGTCGAATGCAAGGTGATGGTGGCACATCCAGGATGATATTTTGGAGAAAGAAAGGATGGGTCTACTTTCCTGTTCTTGAATTAGAAGCCATTTGTGAAGAGAGGCAAGTTGAAACGGAGTAAAAAAGTGCAAAGTCTGAGGTTGGTTTAAATATATATAAATATAAACATACGTATTTTTATAAATTTGAATTCTATAAATATATATAAATTCAGATTTTCTTCGTGCTTAGATGAAAGTCTGTGTGAAAAATGGTGTTAATTTATTTTCAAGAGGACTAGATATTATCCTGCAGCTCTTCCTTCTGAGCTGGTGTAGACACTAGAATAAGTCTGTCCAAAGCCTCTAATTTATGATTAGTTCTATATTAAGCAGGGTCAACTACATTGTCTTTACACAGGAACTAAAACCACTTAAATCTTCTCTCTGCTTATGTGGTCTAATGTAGAAAAAAAAAAAAAAAAGAAGAAACTGAAAAAATAGAGCAAAACTTCAAAATTAGCTACTCACTACTGAAAGATGAATGAAGCCATAATATATAATTGCCAAGATGCCTATTAAAAAGGACCATTGATTAAACTAAACCATTTTATCCACCTTCCTCTAAACTTCATCTCAGTCCACCAAATCACTTCATCAGGTTCTCAGACTGATGAAAACTCTCTTGTGTTGAGCACTAAGTATGTCCCTTCGCGCTTGGAAGGATCTTGGCTTATCAGAGCAAGCACCACTATGGGGAGCGGGCAGGTGCTGGTGGCACTGGTGTTAATGGGGCAGGACTGGGAGGCTGCTGGTTCAGACAAGGACATCAGACGCTGTTCTTTCCCGGGGAAGGCTGGAAGTTTAATTCCCTGCCACATGTTGTATTTTATCACAGACTGTAAAAGGTTCCTGGACGACTTGTTCTAAAGTCCCTGAGTTACCCCTTGTCTACTGAAATAAGGGCTGGAAAACGTCCAAATCGTACTAAACCAGCTCATTAGCTGTATTTGTGTTATACTGAGTGTGTAGTAAATAGGGGTGGGGGGGGAGGTGGGAGGGGAAATACAGGATTTACCACTCTATATAAGTTTCTGTCAGAGCCAGGTGCAATCTTGCAGGGCATGGTGGCATCTGAGATGCATTCTCTGACTGCGAGCACAATTAATTATTTAAATTTGACAGGGCCAGGGATCCCACATCCTGCTGCATTTCAGCGCAGGGCGAGGAGCTGCCGAAACCCTTTCTCTTGTGATGGAAGCATTGGTGATGGGGAAACAAGGTGCAGAAGGGGGAAATCTAACTTCGGAGGCTGCCGTTACGGATGAGTACAAACTGCTTGCCTGTGGGCAACAGGTTTTACAGGAAGTATTTAAAAAAACAACCACAACAAGATTGCACTGTGGATTTCCAGCCTCTGTCGTGGATTTCTTCTTCCCAAGGAAATAATTGGTGATGCCTTGAATTTGGAGCCGTGTTTTGGTCTGCAGAGGGTATGGCCAGTGCCCCCTTGCAGGGCATGGCTTTCTGAGCACGGGGAGGCTGATCTGATAGCCCTGTCTCAGAAGCATCACCGTGCCAGGGCACAGCAAAGCACAGGGCAGAAATTAAAATAAAAGGGGCCTCATCCAGCTCGAGAAGGTGACAGGCTGAGGCTGAGGATGAGAGTGACTCTCGGTTTTTGTTTCATCCCTTTCTGGTGAGGAAGGGCTTCCTTTCACACCTTCTTTCATCCCGTCTGCTTGAAGAGAAAGCAAAACAAAGTAAAGCAAACAAATAAAAAGACAAACCCACCACCCCAAGCATGAACTAAAAACGCAGGAAGATGCGACCCAGCTGACAGCCACCATTGGTAGATGGCTCAGCTGAAATACAGCTCTGTGTGCTGTTAGAGCTCTTCACTTCATGACATCAAGCCATGAAGACATGTCCAAGCCTTAATCTAGAAGCTCCAGAAGCTACTGAAGGCACTAAGCCAAATCTTTTGCTCCCAATCCTTGGTCCCCAGGAAAAGGCCTGGGTGGAGAGGACAGGCATCACTTAGCTACTCCATGGCCAGCCACAGATCCCTTTCCATGCCTAAAGTTTCTAATTATCTGCTATAATTTCTCCATAACTTGGTCTTTCCCTACAAAAAATTTAGCCACGATTGGAGTAGAGCTAAGTCCATGGTAACCCGTCCCCCATGTCCTCTTCTGTCTTTTTAGTGGGCTCCACACCTGTTGCAGACCTGGATAAAGCCTTGCCCGATCCTTTCCCTCATCTTCCCAAGCAATCTGCCACTTCATCTTTTTGCGAATTTATAAAGTGTCATATTAAAAAATAATTTTTTTTTTATGGATCTTATGGGAAGACTGACCCCAAATCTCTCATGTTTGATATTTTCTGATGTCAGGACCCAGCTTATCACAGGTTTGATACCAACAGGAAGCCCACCTACTTCGTAGCTAAGGAGCTGGGACCACCATCCACACACCCCTGGCTGCAGTTCTGACTGAGGAATAACCTCTCCTCCCCAACACAGGTATTTCTTTAGACCCAAGCCTGTAAATAAATCTGCTTTGAGGTTGGAGTTTCACATCATTTTCAGACTGAAAAACACTTCTAGGAGCCATAAAAAACCCCAAACCAAACCAAACAACCTACCCTCCTTTCATTTCAACAGAAGTTTAACAGAGAGTTCATCCAAGTTGTTCTTGTAGAGAAAAATTTCTAACTCCCTCTCTTAAGTGGTTTGGTGGTGATTTTACATCTCCTTTTGACCTGCAAGGAGTTTTTTCCCCCAAGGGATTTTTTTTCCCCCATTTATATGTAGTTACCTGCAGGCAAGCAGCGTGGCTGGCTGGCGAGCTTTGCTTCAGCTCACTTCTTAGAAAGCATAAACCACGCTGAAAAGCTTGCTGAAAAGTCACTGCATGCCTCACAAAGTGAAAAACCTGCTCCTGGGCAGGTTCTGAAAGTCTGGGTGTCGGCAGCATGTCATCAAAGCTCCGAGGTGATGGAGCTGGAGGTGGCAGGGCATCCCGATCCCACTCCTCCATCCTCCCGTGGCTTCTCCATGAATGATCAAAAGATGGGTTGACGTTGTCCTTAGGAATGTGGTTTAGTGATTGTTGTCAGGGTTAGGTTGATGGTTGGACTAGATGGTCTTTAAG
>BJBW01016606.1:1684-15984 GCA_004320125.1 Scolopax mira
CTCGTCCTCTCACTGGCAACCACTGAAAAGAGTCTGGATCCCTCCTCCCTCATCCCACCCTTTAGATACTTGTCCGCATCGATAAGGTCTCCCCTCAGCCTTCTCTTCTCCAGACAAAAGAGTCCCAGCTCTCTCAGCCTTTCCTCATAAGGGAGATGCTCCAATCCTTGATCATCTTCATTGCCCTATGCTGGATTCTCTCCAGTAGCTCCCTGTCTCTGTTAGCTCCCCCAAAACACCATAAATTTAGCAGCACCAATGCTTTTGGAACAGCCCAACAAATCCCACAAACATCTGAGCCTTCTCCTTCAACACTGGGCAGGGAGTAAGTAGCACCTTCTGGGCACAAAGTGCTCAACAATCTAATAGGGCTCTGCCAGGAAAGAGATTTTTAAGTGAGATGACTAGAGATGAGGCTTAAGACTACTTCTTCAAAGAAGTTAAACCGAGGGGAAGCCTCCAGTTTAATGCAGAGATACCCAAATTGGCTTTAAATGCCTCACTTTTGTGCCTGAGAAATCTAACTGTGGCGATACAGATTTCTTTGCAAGAGAATTTACTCTGCCAGAGAGGTTGCCTCTTTCAAAAGCAACAACAACAAAAAGATACCATCTCTTTTTTTGCCGTAAAAGTTCTTCAAGAAAATATTAAAAAAACAACTACCGCAGGACAAAACTGCTACAAAAATAATTAAAACAAAAATCCTATTGCACAACCAAGAATGAGGTTGAGAAAAGGCTGTGGTGAAAGAAGATGAAAGCACCCCAGAAAAGCTTTAAATTGTACTAGAATTAGGCTTTCTGCTGGAATCCATGCACCTTTGAACGTCATCGGCCCCTACCCAAAGCTCCTTGTCAAAGTCCAGCCCATCTAGTCCATCCTTTCTGTTGACAGTCAGGTGTGCTCAGTCCCTTGGCCACAGTGCTCATAGCAAACTCCCTGTAGAAAAGGACAACAGTGAAGAGGATCATGAGCTTTCTTTTAATAATAATAAAAAAAAATAAAGATAACAAGCTCCAAGCTCTGTGCAGGAGACTTTGCAGAATCCTCTGAGGGTTGCCCAGCAAGTCTTGAGGGCTGTGGCTAGTTTGCTTTGAAGTATTTGTATCAAAGTAAAACAAACACTGCGCCACTTCTCTTTCATTTATTTTCTTTCACATGTTGCCAAACGTGCTAATTTTATGCAAGGATGTCTGTTAGCTGTAACAAATATTTATCCTCTACAGGAGCTGAGCTCTTTGGAGCACCTGTAAGCAGGTGTTCGAGTGAGGCAGGTGCTCAGCTGCTCCGTTCCTCCCTTCTTTCTCCAGCCTTCGTTGCCCTCCTCAAAAGAGCTGAACTTCCCGAGGTCTGGTTCTGGGTATGGAGCTGTAAGAGGCTTCAGTGGGAGCTGCACGTGAAGTATCTGAAGGTAGGTGAGAGCTCAGAAAAGTATATACAATACTTAAGGCAGGTGATTTCTCTGAGCAAATTATTCATATTCCTGGCCAGCAAAATAAGCTTGTCCTGCATTTAGGAGCTTCTCATCAACCAGCACCCTCAAGCCCTTCTCCTCAAGGCTGCTCTCAGTCCATTTTCCACCCAGCCTGTGTTTGTGCTTGGGTTTTCCGTGACCCAGGTGGAGGACCCTGCACTTGGCTTTGGTGAACTTCATGAGGTTCACATGGACCCATCTCTCCAGCCTGTCCAGGTCCCTCTGGATGGCATTCCTTCCCTCCAGTATGTTGACTACTCCACACAGCTTGATGTCACAGCAAACTTGCTGAGGGTGCCACTCAATCCCACCATCCATGTCACTGACAAAGGTGTTACACAGCACTGATCCCAGTACCAACCTCTGAGGAACACCACTTGTCACTTTTCACTACTTGGATATGAATCTGTTGACTGCAAATCTTTGAGTGTGACTATCCAGCCAGTTCCTTATCCATCAAGTGGTCCATCCATCAAATGCACTTCTCGCCAATTTAGAGACAAGGATATTGTGCAGGACAGCATCAAATGCTTTGCACAAATCCAGGTAGATGTCACTTGCTCTTCCCTTATCCACTAACCTGTAGCCCCATCATAAAAGGCCACCAAATCTGTCAGACACAATTTGCCTTCAGTGAAGCCATGTTGGCTGTCACTGATCACCTCCTAATTTTCCATGTGCCTTAGCAGAGGTTCCAGGAGGATCTGCTCCATGATCTTGCTGGGCACAGAAGTGAGACTGACTGGCCTGTAGTTCCTTGTGTCTTCCTTTTTTCCCTTTTTAAAAATGGGTGTTATGTTTCTCCTTTTCCAGTCAGTGGGAACTCCACCAGATTGCCACAACTTTTCAGATATGATGGATAGTGGCTTGGCAATTTCATCTACCAGTTCCCTCAAGATCCACCAATGAAATTCATCAGGTCCCATGGAGTTGTATACCTTCATCTTCCATACATCATCTCGAGCCTGGTCTTCTCCTAGAGTGGGTGGTTCCTCATTCTCCCAGCCCCTGTCTTTGCCTTCTGAGACTTGGGTGGTGTGGCTGGAGCACTTCCCATTGAAGACAGGCAAAAAAGTCACTGAGCACCTCAGCCTTCTCCATACCCCAAGTAACTGGGTCTCCCATTTCCTTCTGGAGAGGGGCCATATTTTCCCTAGTCTTCCTTCCATCACTGACATAAGAAGATTTTCGCGTGTCCCTTGGTATCTCTGGCCAGATTTAACTCTATCTAGGCTTTAGCTTTCCTAACCTGGCTGCTCGGACCATTTTTATGTATTCCTCCCAGGCTACCTCTCCTTTGAAATTCGTGAGGGGGGAGGAAGGCTTGGGGAGAGCAGGTGATTCACTTACATTACTATCTGTTCTGTGTGAGTAGGTTGTAATTTGTCTCATAATTCTTCTGACACATCACTAGAAAAGATGTTTAATACAATGAGCTGCTAAAGCCAATTATTAGTACTTTCTTAGTAAAATGAGATTAGTGTAATCCTCTAATGGTGATTTATGTCAGATTTTTATACTTTCATATCACCCAATAGGTCCTAAGGCCCATCTTGCACTACAGCTAAGCATCCTTAAAAATTCCATCACCGAGGTGAATACAATTTGCTCATCAAATTATGACACCAATTTGCTTTCTATATATATGTACCAAATTTATATGTCATATCTATATAATTATACACTCATACAGAGGCAAGCCTTAAGGAAAGACTGAGAGGACAATTAAAGCAATTTGGGGATTTTTTTGCCTGTTGGCTTGTGAAATAGGCTCCATGTGCCCTCTGTGGCTTATCCCTTCTGGAGAAAGTCTTCAGGAAAGACTTTCTCTTCTTCCTTGTGCAGAGAAGGAAGCCTTTGGGTCAGGCAAGTAGCTCCAATGAAGTGCCAGATCCCACGCTCAGCACTGTGTGGATTTTGGTAATGGGAAGTCTTCAGGGAGGACTGTCCCAGTGCTCCTGTAGCCCCTTTAACTTTATTGCTCTGCACTGTCAGAGGCAGTTCCTGGAGCAGAAAGTCTAGTACAGAAAACAATTTCACTTCCAAAATAATATACAAAACCTTTCTGTGGTGGAAAAATAGGTAATGGACAGGAGCCATCAATTCACTTTCTTCTGGGCATACCACCCTATGGAAAAATAAGATTTTATGAGTAGTGGCACAGATGCAATTAAGAAGCCAGTGACCACCGAGGTAATCAGCACAGTTTTCACTATTGTTATTTAGTAACACCACAAGTTGCCCCCCTGCATGAAAATGGTCATACCAGGTCCTAGTGTTTTGTTTCATCCAATGAAAAGATGTTTTTACAAAGCTACAGCCCTTCACGTTGTAAAATACTCATTTCATTAGAATTGTATCCTCATTGGGTTTTTTGCTGGTAGTATTTGCAAAGGACTTATTAAATGAAACTTTAACCGCTGAATTTTTATTTATATAATTATGAATCTACATGTACTTTTTTGCACAAGACTTGGTCGTTAAACCTTTCTAAAGAAATGATATTGTGAAATGAGGTAAATTTCTCCGTCCCTTTTCATCACCAAGAGCTGCCTATAGTCTGGTGACCTAAGATTGCTTACACGAGTCGGAGCTCAATGTTTAATGCGGTAATACAACCACAATATGTAGTTCCACAACTCCTTTTAAGCTCCTGCATAATTAGCTTCCATGAATTACTTAATGAATTAGCTTTCATTAATACCTCACCTCTACAGTTACAGAGGTCACCTTCAAACGCAGACAGAGGAGCTTCCGAGCAGTAATTCTAAGAGGTTGGAACTGTCCTCATTAATAGCTGTAGATGTTAACTCTGAAGCTTAACAAAGACTATTAAAATTTGAGCAGTAATATCAATTTACTTTTTACCTGTTACTCTCAGAAGAGTGAAAGTTCTCCCTGCCATGCTCATGGCTGTATCCAGGTTGTGTTTAAAACCGTTTAGTTCCTTATTGACTGCCACAGACTCCACAGCCAAAATCTGTGCCAGCCTTCTACAATGCAATGTAATTGGTTTGTTGTGGGGTTTTTTTATAATAAGAAATATCAGCGCAGAGCCTAATGTGGCAAAAGTGAGAGGGAATGGGATGTGGAGGCTGTGCTGCACAGTTAAGTTTCCCATGAGGAGGAGACTGGGAGATCCCTGTTGGGATCACTTGGAGCCAGGCAAGGGCAGCCCTGGGTTTTCCAGAGGTAAAGCTAATTCCTGACAGAGGAAATGAGTCCTCTGCCCCAAGAGTCTCCACTTTTGTGCTGGGCATCCTTCATAAGCTCAGAGTTCTCTTTTTGCTTGATAAAAAGCTGCGGCGTCAACCAGTCCCAATGTAGCTAGAGGTAGAATGTTAAAAAAAAAGAGAAGAAAAATTAAATTTTTTTTTCCTATGTCTGCATAACATGCATGGCAATTTTGGTGTAAAACTACTAGGATTTTTGTGTCTGTAAAGAGAGAAAGACAGACTTTCAGGGAGAAAGTGAGGTTTACTAGTTTATAAAATCGTTTCCTTTCAAAATACAATAACCCCAGAAAAAGACCCTTGGGATGGAAATGGGAGCTCCCTGTAAAGACTCTTCATGCTGATCAGCAGCGACAAGATGTTAAAAAAAAAAAATATATAAAATTCCTTAGCAAATGCAGTGGTCTCTGCGAGAGGTGTTTGTGCAGCCAAAAGACATCGCTCTCCTTGTCCCGTGGTTGGTGTAAGGGAGGTCACGGTCAGGAAAGGAGGAAGCAGGGAACTCACCTGCAGCACTTTGAGAGGTCGTATTGAAGACTTGGCCTCCTGGGGAAAGAGCACAAAGCTCTGAGATGCAATATAAAACATTTATAACCTCCCTTTTAAAAGGTTTCCGGTGGGGAAGCTTCAGCTTTTCCATTTTGTCTCGGGATGTTTCACGTGGGGAAGAAAGGGGTGAGCAGAGAGAGTCAGCAGCGAGTATCTTCCTTGAGGGTTCTTTCGTTTGTTGGCAGCTCTCTCGGTCATTTCTCCAAATTAAAATATTTCAAAGCAATAAAATATATGGAAGCAGTCATTTCCATTTAAAACAGGAATGGAAGATATGTTTATTTAAAGTATTTTTAAAACTTCACCCTATGCAACTGTCTCTGAGTTCAAACCAGACAGACAAAGCCTCGTGTTCCAGGAGCAGAACCCAGTGACGTGTAAACACACGGTTAGAACATCTCATACACCTTTGTAGCTGTAAAAGGGGCTGATTTTCATTTATTTTCCAGTAAATTCTGTATTTAAACAGTTTAATAAGATATAGGGGGCATGAATTTCCTCACTTGGTACCTGTGCCACATGGCGGGACATCCACATGATTTAATTTTGCAAGGAAAAGTTAATCAAGTCTGGAAACAAAGTCCAAAGGAAAAAAAAAACAAACCAAAAACTAACAGAAAATGGAGTTATTTTCATTTAGTTCCACTTTGTAATCTGGCAGTTTCGGATCCCATCCCAATTTACGCTTTTACCACCTGAAGGCACGTATTTACAAGGCATAGTTTTAACAGAGAAATCCCATTTTAATTACGTTTTAATCCTACCACGGAGACGCTGCATTTTATTTAGTTGATTAGCCCACGGCCATTCCTCTCGTGTGCTCACACATGCACGTTTCTGGGCAATCCCAGCTCTGCGAGTCACACACATAGGTACGTGAACCAAATAGGGCATAACCCCAAATTCCTTCCTCTTCCCCCAGCCTGCGCTTCTTCCTCCCGAGAACGAGTTGCCTTTTCCCGTCCTTCCCTCAGCAGGGAGAAGGAAGGGTCACAGCAGGGAGATGTTCTAAGGGCCACTGGTCTCCCTTTCCTACCAGCCATCATTTTTAATGAGCCTCCTTCCCTCCTTGCAGGTCAATCCTCCCCCACCAAGCGTCGTGTCTCCGGGAGCCAGGACACCTGGGAGCCTTTACGCAGACCAAAAATAGGTCCTGGGGAAGATGCCATGATAAATGGCTGGTGGGTGTGAGTCACCTTTGAAACATGAACCGGTGTGCCGTGCTGTTCTGTTCTTCTCTTTGCAGTGTTTGTATGAGAAAGTTCAGTAAACTCAGCTGTAAAAAAATTATGGCTGGTTTGGGCTTGTAGAAAACGAGCGAATTCATGTGTTTCCTGACGCAGGTGGTGAATGGAAATGAAGAGCGTGCACGACTCAAAAGTGCAAAAACCCACAGGAGCTTTACTTAGTGCCCTGGTTTGAGGTGAGACAGAAAACTAATTTTCTGTTCAGTAATTTTACTTTTTCAGCTGGGCCCCTTCTAATGAACTAAACTCTGAAATTAACAGCATATTGTTCAGAAACTTCTTGCTCTCACAGTGGTAAGACCTGGTGATACCACGGGATGGTGTGTAGAGAGGCCCTTGCTTATACTTATTGCTATAACAAATTTGTTATTTGGCCCATTGTAGGGTGGGAAGCGGAAAAGCATAGAGGGGTCCCACCTGTGGGGAGGAGCGAACAGGATAGGTGACCCAAACCTGACCAACAGGGTAGAATCATAGAATGATATGGGGTTGGAAGGGACCTTTGGAGATCATCTCCTCCAATCCCCCTGCCGGAGCAGGGTCACCCAGAGCAGGTCCCACAGGAACGTGTCCGGGTGGGTTTGGAATGTCTCCAGAGAAGGAGACTCCAGCAACTCTCATGTTTAGGTGGAACTTCTTATTCTCAAGTTTGTGCCCATTTCCTCTTGTCAAGCATATGATCTCCAAGTCAGGAGATGGTCTTCTTCACCATTTTCTTATCAGGTAGGCTTTCTGCTCAGTATGTAAGAAATTTTCGAACACTACTTTGAAGCCCTTCGCTGCCTCACTATTTGTGGCTTAAGGTCTCTTCCAGCAGCCAAGCAAGGAGGCAGTTACTTAGTTCTGCTTCCAGGAGAAAGACTGTTGGCTCCTTCTCTGTATTCCTAATTTAGGCAAAGGCAGAGCTTTTGACTGCTTCAAACCTCTTTCTTCTTTCTCAGAAAAATTATTTTTTACCTTTCTCCAATGTTCCTTTGTTTGAGACACCTTGAGTTCCAGGTCATACTATTCCAAATACTCGTTAGCAAGGAAAATCACCCTCTTGAAGAAACCGCCTATTTTGCACCAGAAGGTCAACATTTTAACACTAATTTATGCAGCATCTGCTTACAGTTTGCAAATTAATTCAGCAAATTATTCATCAGAGCATTTGTATAATCTTTGATTTTTATTTTTTTTGGAATGAAAAATACATTTATTTCATTACAAAATCAAATACAAAAATAAAAAAAATTCTCAAAACATAGTGTTCTAATTCAGATTAGCACCCACATACAAAGCATATACAGTTTGAATTAAACCTTTTTTTTTTTCCTCCCTTTGACCAAAAAGATGGTGATCCATCTGTTATTTTGTTGAGGTTTTTTAATGTAATAGATGTAAAAGCTGTCTTCATTGAAATGAGGTAATGTCCATCAATAATTTACTTTCCAAGGCTATAATATTTAAAGGCAATCATCCACTGGGTGTTTATTAGCCCTGACAGAGTGAATACAGTGTCAGATATCAGTGAGAGGCCTGGAAGATTAAGGCACCAACCCTGCAAACCCTGACACGCTCTCCAGTCAAACTAGTCTCCAGGATACAGTTAAACCAGGTCATAACCCTTGGCTTGAAGCAAAATGCATTTCTGTTCTGAAGTTCATGCTTTGGATCATTGTCTCTCTCTGGCTGCAGGGAAAGTGTGAGAATTAACTCAGTACCAGAAGAAGAGTTTTATTCAAATGCAGTATACCCCTTTTTTCTCTTGATACATAATTTAACTAATAACTGATAATCTGTATCATATTTGTCTATAAACCTCTATTTACATACCCTGTAAGGTATTGTTAAAACTGGAAATAAATAAAAATATTTAGACTGATGGGCTTTTGCAGTGATATTAGGAATTTCAGTAGGCAGACACCTGTCAGAAATTCTTTTCAATCCCTCAGAATTAGAAAGAAGAAAGGGAAGGGAAGGGAAGGGAAGGGAAGGGAAGGGGAGAGGAGAGGAGACTTCAAATATCGGACTTCTTCCGATATTTGAATTATATTTATATATAAAAAAACCCAACTTTTCTTCCTTGTATTCTGTTTTAAGGAGAGTCATAAAATCAGATCATGCTGCTGTAGCATCATGATGCATTTTTTTCATTTAATAACTGCGAAATCCATGATTTTCAGTGCATCCAAGAAAGAAAAATACCCAACTCACCAACATTGTTTTTTCCCTAATTTAATGCCTTTCCATATGGGGTTAGCCGATAATAAATTATGATTAGAAGCAAAGGAGGAGAAAAATGAAAGACTGAGTATTAAATTTGATCTACGCGTCTAAGTCGATGTTGCTGCCTCATGTAGAAAATACTACTCTACTGGCATTATCCGCCCTTTTCCCTGATCTGCCACATCGAACCATGCACTAGTTGGCAAGTGTAGATTACTCACTTTTAGCATCCTTTGTCCTAGACCAGCAAAGAGGACAATAATTGTGTTGGGCTGTGTTTGGAGAAGAGCCTCATCCCTGGAGGGGTTCAAGGCCAGGCTGGATGGGGCTTTAGGCAACCTGGTCTGGTGGGAGGTGTCCCTGCTCAGGGCAGGGGGTTGGAACTCAGTGATCTTGAAGGTCCCTTCCAACTCTAACGATTCTATGATTCTATGAAGAACCCCATTACTGACCTTGCTTGGCCAGTGACTCCTTCAAGCTGCCCATGCCATGGTGCCCATCTGCTTCCTGAGAGACCAAACAGCCTGGTGGCATCAGTGGCACCATCCCTGACTTGTCCATATCCAATACCTGGACAGAGACAACCCACCCTGGAGGAGAAGACCCTGTGTGCCTCTCCTGGTGCTGGTACTTCATGAGCTGCCTCGCTGTTTCCCGTGGAGCTGTCTCGCCACTATCTCCACCACCATGGGACAACTTTATCTTCCCTTTGCAGCCACCGGTTCCCCTCCCTGGAGGGTGAGAAGTTCTGGCAGCTCCTACCAGCAGCACGACAGACACTTTATTGCCGCAGCAGCGCTATAAACTGCTGGAGCAGAGCCACAGAAACTTTTTCCAAATGAGAAATAAAACTTTTTTGAGCAAAATGGGAAAGCCCAGTCGTGTTCTCTGCTGCAGCAGAGTGTGTCGTGCCAACCGTGGCCTGTGGTGATGCAGGCAGAGGAAGCCTGAACGCTTCTAGCTCAGGGGCAAAGCAGGCTGGGCTTCTCTTGCTTAGCTTAAATTCATCTGTTTCCCAATTAAAATGTGCATATTCAGTCCTAGAGAACCCCTTCTACCCTGGAAGTATGATCTCAGTAATTTTTTATTGTGAATTTCACAATAATTTATTGTGAAAATCTTGCTGATTTTCACACTCCTACCAAAGTAAAGAATCTGATTTCTCTTTTTCCTCCAGATCTAATTTACATCTATCTTAGAGCTAAACTTCTTATGTACAATAAGTATTCTTTGCTTCCTCACAAACTACAGTTTCCCTGGGCTCTGCTGGAGCTGAAGGGAAAGTATGCAGAGTATCTGAAATTCAAGAACTGAAAAGAGAGTAAGGGAACATTTGTTTTTATTCTTTTTTTTTTTTTTGGTAGAAAATCGATAATATCATATTATGATAGAAAGACCAGTATTATGAACTAATAAAACCCAGCCAGTTATTACACGACAGCTGCTGAAGGCAATTAATGTGCTGGGTACCTTCTCATAATACTTTAAATAAATGAGCCTATTAATCAAATATAAAGAAACTTTTGCACACTGTAACTGATTCAAGTTACCATCAAGACCAGAAATGCCTTAAAATTCAGTGAAAAAAAATGCTGAAAATTAACAAAACCACCTAAGCTTTACCATGAAAGTTAAAGTAGCATTTAAAATTATCCAAAACCAGCAGGTTTGTGTGTTGCAGCACTTCAGAGGTCCTGTTTCCAGAGGCTGTCTCCCAGGTGGAGTCTCAGCTGTCTAATAATGCAGCTGAGTGCCGCAACCTTTTCCTCAGTGGAGGAACTAATTTGGGGGGGGGGGGGGGGGGGGGGGGGGGGGGGGGAAAGGAGCCGGGGAGAATTATTTTTGGGGCATGAAATACCTTTGAGATGTCTACCTTTTTGGTCAAATATAGCTGAAATTAGCTGATGTGAAGAAGTATAAAGCAAGACCTGAAAAAGAGATCATGTAAGCCCAGCTTCCTTTGGAAAGCGAGCTATAAAGGCAGAATGGACCAATTCAGCCTTTTTTTATTTTATGCTTAGAAAAGCAAGCTCACATTAACCAGCCCAAACCAGAAAAAGTAGTTAGGATGGTTGGTAGAAGGTGACAGGGAAAAATCAACGCACAAATGATGTCAAATTTACAAAACATTAGCTCTTACTGCCACTCTTTTACCCCAGCAGTTCTAGACAAATAACATTATTTTGAATGAAACAAGCAGAGATTTCAGGACAGAAGAGGAACTTTGAAAGGCCAAGATGCTTCTACTGTACTTCTATGTCAGAAGGTCAAATCTTCAATACAAAAATAATGAGTCAAATTTATCTTTGGTGCAGCTCTCGGGTAATTCCACAGATTCCAAAAGAATTATACTCCTCAGCCACAGAAGTTTTCTGGTTTTTTGGTAAAATTGCAGAATACAGAGAGATTCACTCTCTCTGTCTCGAGGTTCCTGCGCAAGGAGCCCAGTTTAGCCACCAGTGTGAGACCATGCTTAATTGCACTCAACATCAGTTGCCTTTTCAAGGCGTTTGTGGAGACCAGACCTCCATGTTTCAGTTTCTTGGAGAGGAGTCTGTAGTGCCGGTAGTAGATCGGGAATTACTGTCTAATTTCCCTGGTGAGGCCCCCTCTGGAGCACTGGGTCCAATTGTGGTCTCCCCAGTTCAAGAAGGACAGGGAACTGCTGGAGAGGGTACAGCAGAGGGCTACAAAGATGATGAGGGGCCTGGAGCATCTCCTGTACAAGGGACTTGGGTCTTTTTAGTCTGGAGAAGATTTAGGGGGAATCTGATCAATGCCTAGAAATACTTAAAGAGTGGGTGTCAGGAGTATGGGGCCAGGCTTTTTTCAGTGATGCCCAGTGACAGGACAAGAGGACATGGACACAAACTTGAATATAAGAAGTTCCATCTAAACATGAGGAGGAACTTCTTTCCTGTGATGGTGGCAGAGCCCTGGCAGAGGCTGCCCAGAGAGGTGGTGGAGTCCCCTTTTCTGGAGACATTCCAAACCCTCCCAGACAAGTTCTTGTGCAAGCAGCTCTAGGTGGACATGGTCTGTCAGGGAGAGTGGACTAGATGATCTCCGGAGGTCCCTTCCAACCTCATGTGATTCTCTGTGATTCTGTGTGTAGATTTAACAGCTGTTTTCAAACGTGTTTCCAAATTTGCATCCGGGTTCACGTGTCGGGCCTTTATCAGGTTGCCTTGCCCAGCGGAATCAGGACAGTGTGCTTTAAATACCCAGGCTGAAGCAGCCACAGAGAGCGATCAGCAAATGGCACGAAGCAGATGTACAGTAGCTATAGAAACCACGGCTCCCACAAAACAAATAAGCATGGACCATTACCTACAATTTGATTCACGTTCCTTCAGCTGCGTCATAACATCTGCCATAAGGACCCTTGTTGGGAGCGCTGAGGAGATATGTTGAACACAAATACTGCTGAACGAAGAATAAAGCCATTTCAGGCTTAATGGTGCTAAAAGGGTATTTAAATGTACTAATAAAGAAACTAATGAGGGATGCTGCCAGTGCCAAAGCAAAACACTAGAGAAAATTAGCTACAGCAACCTGCCTGTGGAGCGACACACATTACATCACATTGGCACAGGCTACAGCAAAACAGTGTCGTAATTGCTTTAAGCTTCAATTTAAAAAAAACCCATAAAACAACCACAAACCAAACCATCATGAAGTTGGCGCTATTTTTACTACTCGGTGGCATACAACTTCCACCCTTGAAGAGTTTGGTTTTCCTCCCAAAATCTGACTCTCACTTCAAAAGTAATTTGAAATAAGAGGATTTGAAATGAGGATTGGACTTCATCCGACAGTAGCAACCACAACCTCCTCTGTCTCTTTCTGGGCCTGAGAGGGTCCACCAAGAAAATATCTGACTTGTCTAGAAAAAGAAAAATTAAAAAAAGCACAAGAAGGAGAGGTAACATCGTAGAATCATAGAATCATAGAATCATATGAGGTTGGAAGGGACCTCTGGAGATCACTTAGTCCAACACCTCCCTCCCCTCCCCCAGAGCACATTGCACAGGAACATGTCCAGGTGGGTTTGGAATGTCTCCAGAGAAGGAGACTCCACCACCTCTCTGGGCAGCCTCTGCCAGGCTCTGCCACCCTCACAGGAAACAAGTACCTCCTCATGTTTAGATGGAACTTCTTATACTCAAGTTTGTGCCCATGTCCTCATGTCCTGTCACTGGGCACCAGACATCAGAAGTAATGATGTATTATGTCTTTATTCTAAGGCCCAAATTAAATTCTCACTGCTTACCCCATCAGGTTCTCTTTGCTTTAATCGTAGGCCTGGTGGGCTGATGCCCTGGAGAGCCCCCTGATGTCAGGAAGGTGTTTTCAGGCTCTAAGTCAAGATGCTGAATTTGAAAGGTAGATACCTGCATGAGAAAGCGAAGAGAAGAATGCTTCAGGAGCATTTGTGAGGCTTTGTCCACAGACAGGCCATAGCCTTTCTCAAGAACAAGTGAGAGGTGTGAGCAGCCACTGGTCAGCAGCAACACTGAGCCCCTAGGCTGAAAACCTGCTCTAATTGCTCCCTGGGAAAGTATATTTTACCTGTATTTGGAAAAGAGCTTTGGCTGACTGTGCCATTAACTGCAGTCGATGCAGTCGACCCACTGTCAGCATCTGTGCCCAGCTTTGAAGAGGATCCTTTACAAAGGATTGAAAAGGAAAGCCAGGAGAGATGAGAAACCCTGTGCACTCTAAATCCTGGAGTCTTCATGCATCAACCAGCAAAACAACAAATTAATACACAAGGATTAAGTAGTTTCATAACAAAATATATCAGGCATACAGCTCCACTGTGTGACCTCTTGCAAATCCTATAGTAAGTCACCCCTTGAAGACAACCATCAAATCTTGAGTGTTTATTCAGAAGCCAATGTCAGAAGTTAGATGATGCTGCTTTAGTTTGTAATAATGTCAGGTTTATGATGGATAATACTAATTTTAATTGCGTTGGTTAGGAGTTCACTCTGGTAATACACAGTTAAAATGTCTTATGATAACATCCAGAGGCTCCATTGCACTAGATGACACACAAATATATAGAAAAGAGACAGTCCTTGTCCTTGAGATGTTTTAGTAGAGGCGAGAAAGGAAGGGCTGTTAAGTGTGTTTTACAGATTAAAAAATAACATATAAGGAGATCGAGACTTCAAAACACAGAAGCTACAAATGAATTTAAATATGTATTCCTGCTCTTTCTAGCTCTAGAAACTACACCTTCAGTCTGTCAGTAACCCATAATACTAAATGAAGAAGAATTAGAACTTTCCAGGATTTGGGACTAGGAGATCTTTCCAATGGCTGGGACAAAGTTTAGGTATTGACAGACTATTTCACAAGATTGCTGGGAAGAGAGGTAGGAACGACCACTCAGAATAATGCTCTGCCAGTGGACAAGATACCAAGAAAAGAAACTTTCTCCTACAAGGAGCATGGGGCCTCTTTTTTTCCTAGAATCATCACTTGTAGTAATTGTTAGCAACCTACCTTTTTGTCCAATGGGTTTTTCTGCAATAACAGCCTCAAATATGGCACCTAAAGATATGATTGGTATGTGACAAT